>CAJNDS010002765.1:170967-285003 GCA_905221605.1 Symbiodinium natans | reverse complement strand
TTAAATATATTCACTACGTAATCAAACACCCAATAAAATTTCCTCAATTAACCACAATATTTTCAAAGTACCTTATCAATGCAAGGACCGGAACGAATCTCGGCTTTGGGGCCAAGGACTGGTACCGCTCTTTGCGTACACGGTCATTCGACGGAAGCAAACGCGCGCCGAGTCGCCTTGCATGGAGACACTGCAGAAGCCAACTTTCCAGAAACTATCAGCGAGGACGAGGAGTGTGCAGGGAGAGTTCAGGTTGGGGATACAAGCATGGGTGAGATGGGGTCTTGGGTTCAGGATTCAGATTTTGAGGAGTTGTTGACGGTTTAATGTTAGAGGGTCGAGGGCTGAGGATTAGAGCTCCGAGCTCTCGCTTAAGCTTTGCGATAACGCATAAGACGCATAAGAGTCCGAACCTCCTAGAGTATGTTGGGCCTGGAGTTCAGGGGCTTGCCCGACTCATGCGGTTCACAAGCTGGTCACAATTGTGCTTGGGTTTGCAGAAAACTGGCACTGCAACTTCCCATATCCGACGCACTTCCTTCCGAAAACTGATGAACACCCAAGCCCCGTCATTTGCCCTCGCTCGGCAAATTTGCCTCTTCGTTGTACTTGAGATCATGGATCCCGATTTCAATGTTTCTAATTATTTGGATTAGTTCCTGTTTGATGTATCGAATGGAGGGATTGGATTACAAGATTCAATCTCAGATTGTCTTTGTGTTGTAGTGGTGAGAGAAGCAAAAGCCTTCTTTCTGCCTAAGTTGATGTGTGGGAGCGGTAGTCTCTTGCACCCTTGGTATGTGAGGATCATGAGCTTATTGATGTGCGGTCGCGCTACCTGGATTCATTGTCTTGCGCCCTTTGCATGTGAAATTTCGTCACGTGATTCGAAATTATTGAAACTGCTGAGGTTACAACTACGATAGAATAATTGTTTCAAAAGTGCGTGGTCGCACGCTTACTACAGAAATATATGAGCTTCCGGAAATTATCTTATTAAAAATATAGTTCTATGATCCACATATTCTCCGAGTTCGGGTGGTGGTGGGCTCATTTCATGTTTTTGTGAGACAAACGGTGTCATTTCTGTCTCGACCAACAAAAAGACAAGGATTTTCCCTCACGTTTCACTATTATGATCTCAGAATTGACTTGCACTGAGACTCAACGACTGTCAGCGAGCCTCACAGTTCCATGTGGCCGCCGAACATCGCCATCCTCCTTGTATGCAGTATGCAGGCACCCGTTGCCCTGCGAGGCATTTCATCGTTGCTCAGGCCAGCGCATCTCCCAATTCACAGGGATTGCTCCGGCCGGGTCTGGGCCGTCACCTGTATCTCGCACCTGGAAAGCAATGCAGTGGCACTCCAATCAGCCGCGGCAGTTTCCCAGGGCCTCTCGCAAGAGCTTCCCAATCACACGGGCAAGCTTGCGGGTCTGCGAACATTCGATGGCTGGCTCCAAAAGACTTCGATTCACCGCCCAAAGCACAACACAATACGACACATGGCATGTTGCTCGTCCTTCTGTGCCGTCTCTGTGGCTCCTTGCCGTCTAATTGTCGTCAGCTTTCTCAGCAGTCTGCCAACCTCAGTGGCGTGGGGTGACTTGCATGTGGGACGTTTCAAACTTCAAGTGGACCACCTCTGAGCCGCCAAGTGTTGTCTGCTGCTTGCCGGTGAAGGGGCCTTGCCAGGGAAAGGGCTCCGTCTTGAACCGAGCATAACCGAGCATTGAACCCATGATTCAGGCTCTTGCAGTAGCCAGCGTTCACTCGCCCTGCCATGACCAGCTTGTTCATTTGAGCGACGGCCGTCTTGAAGGCTGGCACAGAAGCTTCAATGTCTCCACGCCCACCAGCTTTTTGAGAATGGACCGTGCAAACCGCCTGCCATAGACGCATCATCTCGCAGGCAGGCACTGGACTGCAGCGCCATGGAGGCCAGGGACCTGAGATCCAGGGCGCTGCTGTCAACACTCGCAACAGCATTCAAATGGCTTTCAAAGATGTCTTAGTAGTGCACTGGCCCAGGCGTTCAAGACCTGCACCTTGCAGGCATTGTTTGCAGCCACATTGTTCGCAGCCACAGCGACGAACCTTTGACTTTTCAAGCTTCGGTGTTGGACTGGGATTCCAGCGCAAACTGAGAAGGTAGTCTTGTTCAAAGCGGTTGCTCACCAGGTCGAGGGCCCTCCACACAAGCCGCAAGCACGCGAGCAACATCCCCACTTTTGCATGTGCTTTAGCCTTGTCATGTTAGCAGATAGCTGATCCTGCGAACTCGACCTGAGCTGTGGACAGTGGAAAAAAGCCAAGCGCGGTCATGGCACTGAGCTTGCAGCAGGCAGTCCAACGACTCGACATCCTGCAGGCAACTGCAGCAGATACTCAGTTCTGGTTAAGAATCCTCTGCTGACACATAGGTAAGGATGCCACTTTTGGGTAGCAGCTGTAGTGTTTATCCGAAGTCCTTCATTTCCACGCCAAGCTCTGTGACAATCCTCCGCCTGAACAGAAAAACAGGCTGAAGAGACGAAAAAACATTATGCTCAACAGAGCTCCTGGGTCATGGACAGAAAGACATCCGCTTGCAACCAAGCCTTCTCTTCCTGAGCCACTTCCGAAACACACTGGCACGTGCATGACACTAGGGAACTAGAGCACCAAAAGTGTCAAAATCGGCAAAAGGTTTCAGCAATTTGATTTGCACTTGAGATCTGTGCAGATTGAGCGGAACTTCGAACGAGACCTCAGCATCTTTGTCGTGCTTTGACATCCCTTGGTCTATTGACGTCGCTTGCAGCTCGGACCAACTACCACGGCGATCACGGCCTTCCATGGATGGCAGCCTGCACACATGATCACCACTTGGTCACCACTTGATCACCACTTGATGACGCTGCTCTCCTAAACTGTGACAAGTCTTTCCCGGCGCCTGCACCAACCATCTCTTCGCTCGGCCAACTGCTCTGGACTCATCGTGCAGAGCACGATATGGCTCCCACTCCGACTCCATCAGTACACGGGAAGACTATGAGAATGTGAGGGTGCGTCTGGAGACTACAGAACTGCTTGCCCCTGACCGACTCCATGGAAACTACGATGCTTGTGGCTGCAAGCAAACAAAGCAGCCACTTCAGCTGCTGTGTTACGTGATTCGCGGAAACAAACCGTTGAGGAATCGTCTGCTTCTTCACAAATTCTGAAGCCGGGTTTAGGAAGCGGGCAGCCACGTTTGCACAAGCTAGTGGTTTTCCGGGTCATCGGTCTTCGAAGCAGCCTACAGCCAGACCAAGTTGATCCTGCACTGCGCACTTTCCCCCGACAATGCGCCCGTGAAACGTCCTGTGAAACGTCCCATGAAACGTCCCATGAAACGTCCTGTGAGGGCCCCGCGGCGTGCTCCACATTGCTCCACGAAAGAAGCCGCAAGCCAAGAGCACAGGACAAAAATCGAGTCTCACGGTCTACGCAAGTCACGAGTCGAGCCCATCATTCCCCGCCGCGTCCCGGAGGCGCCCCGCGGCTCCGTGTCGCAACTCCGCGCCGTTCGCGACAGCCGAAGAAGAAGAAGAATTCCGAAGAATGCTTTCGACTCGAACAGGAGGCCGGACAGCCCGGCCGGACTGCCCAAGCAGCTCTCATCATCTTATCTTTCTAAGGCCAGCCTCGAAATTATCCTCGCACCTCACGGCCTCACGGTGTCTGTCCCTCTTCTTGCTCTTCGTTGCCAAAGAGTAACTTGATCTCCAAGACGAGGATCATTCAAGACATTCAAGAACATGACCCAGTCGAACGACGACTCTGCTTCGAACTTGGTCTTGGTCGCAGCCTGCTCAGATCCTCGGGGACTTCGAAGCATCCGCAAGCCAATGATGTGCTCCTGGCCAGATTGTAAACACAGTATGGCTCAGAACCGTCTGTTGACATCGGAGTGCCATCTGTGTCTGTCCTGGCAGCAGAAGTGCACGCTGTTTCCTGCCACGGTCTTTGTAAAGCCAAGACTGTCCGCAATCAAAGAATGCATTGAGGCAATCGCAAGAATCGGAAACATCTTCTGTTTAGCTGAGCAGCGACGTTTCTGCCAGGAGTCGTTGGTTCAACCTGCTCTGGAGACTGGCACGGCGACAAAACATGTTTCAATCTGAGATGGCCCTGAGGCATGAAAGCTGCCTGGCGTGCAAGATATGGTAAACAAAACACACACACACACACACACACACATGCGCGGCGGCCCCGGTAGAGTTGGCGATGCCCTCACTCCAAACAAGCAGGTCACCAAGCGAAATTGCACGATCCCCAGCTTGGCAAAGGCATCGTGTTTTTCAAGGGCGACAGGAAATCGCCCGTTCTCGCAGACTGATGAAAACACCACAGAGCTGCCTGTAAGACAACGATGCATGGCCGATCTTGCCAGCTTGAGGCCTTGACATCCTAAAGTGCGAACATTCGCTTTTGCAGCACGCATCATCCAGCGAAGCCTGATCTATCTGTGACATGTCTGTGACATGTCTTCGCGAGTACCTCTTTCTGATGTTTTTTTCAGAGGGGGGGGGGGCATCTATGAAACAATCGGTCTTGGCTGTGACTGCGGCGTCAGCAGGCTTTAATATACCCACAAAGGACAAGACTTGCACTTCAACATGTGTGGCGCCCCTCCTAAATCTGCCAAAGCATCTCCGAATCCTTTAGTTTACATCGTAGACAACTGGCACTGGTAATTGCGTCTCCCAATAGCCACCTGGATTGCTCACGGCGCTCGCCACGCAACTCCTCCAGCGCCGCAGCCTCATCTAGTGGACTTCATGGAGACTGGGAGCCGTGCTGTCGCCTGTCTAAGTGCGGCCTACCACATCCAACCCCTGCTAACTTTACAGGGTCGGGAAATGACAAGGTATTTTCAGCTTCACAACTGACGGTGCTGCCATTGGCAGGTCAGGCGCACAGAATCGCACAGGGTTCGGCCGAGCAACGTGGGCATCTTCTGCAACTCGAACCTCTCAATCCCAGACTCTCAGTATGTCAAAACATGTCAAACACTCCGGCACTCGCTTGAAGACGACTGCTTCATGGGCCTGGTCATGGACTGTCGACAGCCTCTGCACCAAGGTCCTGTGCATCAGCTCAGAGGACCTGGTCGGATGAGAGCCACAGCATGTGCTGACGGACAGACGGTTTTTGCACCACACGCTCCCCACAGACTCCCCCAAACTTCCCAAAGTATGCTGCCTCGCCGACTGTTGCAGCTGTTTCTCACGCTGTCGCAACTCCTACGAGCAGGTATATACAAGGAGCACGAAAACGGATGCTCAAGATTGCTCAAGCACCTCTTCCGCCCCTTGGCTTGCCAGCAGTGCGGCATCGCACTGCTTCAAAGCCTGAGCCCAGTTTGCATTGTCATGCTCAACCAAAATTAGCAGATCATACTAGATTGAAAAGCGAGCAGGGGGCTCTGGGGCATGAGGATTGCATCATGCGGCCCAAGCCAGAATGACTGATCTCGGGCCACAAAACAACGAGCGGAACAGAGAAGTGGTGGTGATGCATCTTGGAGTTTTGCTCCCCTAATGCCCCCCCCCCACCCCTGCCTCCTCAGCCTCCAGCGCCTTACGCTGTCGCTGCTCAAGCAGGGCAGTTGCTTCACTGCTGGCCTGCCCAACTTTCGTGCGATGATGGACGATGTCAAGTCGTGATTGATTCATAAATACCCACCAAGCAGTCGGTTTCGGCCCGGGATGGGCGGCTTGACCCTAATTCATGAACACCTATTTGTCGAGCTCGGCGTCAGACCCCAAGACGCGATTTTACCTCCGAACAACCTGCCTTCATCTCTCCCAATTGCGGATGAGCTTTGATGGCTTTGGCTTTGATGGCTAAAAATCATTCAGCTATGATCAGGGTTCAGGATCAGGTGATCATCATAATCGTAAATTTCTGGTGAGCCACCCCAGACCTCAAATCCCAGATCTCATCAGCCTCCCTATTAGAAAACCATCCTCTGCTGATTTCAGGCTGTGTTCGTCCCCCCTTCAGTAAACACTTCCTCTTAATCGCGAAGACATCTAGAAACCCAAGTTACTTAGCCAAACCTTTTTTTCCCTTTCAACTAGTCTTTGACTCAAGGGTTTCCCTTGAAACAAGTCCCTAGGGCTGCGCAAGGTCTAGAGTCTAGCCCAGACCTTGTGAGACCAACCCGATTTTTCGGTGGTCGGGAGTTGGCCAAACCTTGCCGGCCCAAACCTTGACTTGAGGGTTACCATTGTACCAGTCGTTTGCGAGCCGATGGCTGTTCACCATCCAGGTCGGCCTCCTTTGCCATGGCACGCTCGTGAGCCAGCTCTCTCTGCAGTGCCTGTGCATGCTGACTCAAATAGCTATACAGACCCCAGATCTCAGAGCAGAGGAGATGAAGCATCTGTCCACATCTGTCCTGTTCCATGCGCTGCCCCTCTGCTACTTCCTCAGCCAAGTTTTGGCCCATCAGCTCCTTCACATGTCCACGCTGCGGCATCTGAACATCTTGCGATGCTGCCGAAGTCGTACGTTGTCATACACGCATTACGCACATTGCACATCCTGCGCGCGGAGCTCATACTGCTGATGCTCGGCCAGCCGCATGCTGGACAGTAGCTTGGCCTGCAGCCCCAAGATTGCCACATACCGTGCTTTCGTCGCCTGTGCTAGCACTTCTATCGGTGCTGTCATAGGGTCCGGCTTCCATCTGTGCCCTAGCTTCCTCATCAGCTTCCAGCTGCAGAGCTAAACGAGCAGCGCTGGCCTCAAAGGAAAACGCAACAACTGCCAGTACTAGGTCATACAAGCCAAGCCGAATGATTCTCGATGGCCTCTAGCTGTGCATTTTCGGCTTCCTGGACGGCACGTGCTGCCGTGCCCTGGCATTTGCAGAACTGCAGAACTGCTAGCTGGAAATGCATTTGCACCATAGGTGCCTCGCAGCGCAGCGCCGCGTGTTCCTCCAATTCGGCACGCAGGCGTCCGCATCGAACCTCACGGGGCAGAAGACTCTGAACATCACAGAAATGCAGAACTCGGACAAGATGGGTGTGCTGGGGCGACCGCTTCAAGCTCCGCACCATATGCCTTGCGAGCAGCCTTTCAGAGCATGGCAGAGCGCAGCAAGACTACACGAGTAGTTCAGAGGGACCTTCTCAGCAGTCAAATCCCCACGGGCACGGCTCGCAGCAGCCTGTCATTCAGAGCGAGCCTTCACAAACATGAAAGAAAGACGAGAGGCAACAAAAAAACACTCACACACTCAGGCACCTCGAGCTCCCGGACTTGACGGAGAAGCTCAGCTTTTGCCACCTGACGATTGCGAAAAAATGCGAAAGTTGTGCCACGAAGCCAGATGCCGAAAGATGCCGGAACTGTTTCTGAAGGAGGGGCTGATAAACAAAGTTGCCTCCCTTCCTGGCCCTTCCCGTTTCCGAGCCTCCCGGAGCCCTTTCCAGACGTTCAAGACACAGGAATTCTTTCTCTGCGTTCACCAACCGCCTGTCTAACCTTCCGGAATCTCATTGTCTCACATGTCTCACCTTGAGACCCTAACTCTCATCTCTTGCCGCTCACACCCTTGGAATCGCATGCCAGGTTAGGGAAATGCCCACACGAACTGCGAGAGACAGAAGAAGCAAAAGCAGGCCCCGAAAATCCCCTGACACCAACATAGAAACCATAGGCCCGTCCATGAGCGCATCACAGAAACACCTTTGGGGCGTGGAGTAACCGCATTCGACCCTAACTCTCGTGTCTTGGTCACAAGCTTTCATGGTATCCTGGGGAACCTTTCATGGGTGCTCTTCACAGACACTCGGGCAGTGAAGGTGTCATGAGATTCAGATTCATGGTGTACCAAAAAAGGGGAAGTTGGAGGTGCTTTTTATTGTTCCTTTCTTTCGTGGCTCATTAGATTCATTCGCCACCACACTTGCTCAAATGCACCACTGGCAAGCGGAAGCGGGATCCCGATGCCGGGAGTCTGGCCTGCAACTTTCGCAGAGCAGCAGAACCTTGAGCTTCCACTTATTGCTTCGTGCACACTACAAGGTACCATGTGACAGCTGCGTCAGGGTGAGGGCAAAACGCTCGGAGTGCAGTTGCTTTTTGGCCGCTGCCTCGAATAAGGGCAACACCGGAAGCATCGATCGCACCACCGTTACTGGGCCTCTTCCTTGACGGCTGCCTCCTCCAGCTTTGCTGCTGCTGCCTTGCATCGTTCGACAGCTGCCAAATTTTCATTCGAGATCACAGGTGCAACAGTACAACTGATGCACCTCCTCCGCATGCTCGCGAGTCTCATCCCGAAGCTTGAGCGCCTGACGAACGAGCACCCTTGAACTCCCTTGAGGTTCTCCGGCACCCAAAGGACATCCAGCCATATCCAGCCTCTATACTGCAAAGCTCCTGCTGCTCGGCAGTGCCCGCGAGGAGCCGGCGGCATTGCTCAAACTCCAGCAAAGCTGCCTGAACGCAAGGAACGTGCAAGGCACCCATGATTCGAGTCTGCAAACTGCAAACTGCTGAGTATTGCAGAATGCCCTTGCAGAGAGACAGTGAAGCACGGGGAGGCATCAAGAACAAAGACGCCAAGGCAGCTAGCAGCCCTTGCCTTCTGCTCGGTCCGAGCCTCAAAGAGACCTGCGCCTCAGAGCACGCTGCATCACGCTGCTCTCTAGGCACTTGTACTGACACCACGCGGTGCTAGCGCGAGACAGGAGACAGCGTGCTGCTCTGAGATCAACGCTGGCTGCATCTTGCTGCTGCTGGTAGGCCTGCAGTCGAAGTTCGCCGTATCGACTCTTTCGTTTCTTCCGTGGGATGCCAGGCGATGCGAGGCAGGCCTGAACCTCGTGTTGGCACATTGTCAGTTCCTGCTCTCAGGCCATGTGACCATCATCCGCATTCATGCTGAGCAATGCCTGTTTCAGCAGCCAGTCGGAAGGAGCCTGCAAAGCAACGTATCCAGTCTGGTAGAAGCTCTGCAATAAATATGCCTGCGTGCCTTCCCATTCTGCGTAGCTGGAAGGAACTTCTTGAGAGCAAGGCTCAGCGCTTGAACCTGCAATGGAGCCAACATGCCAGGGCATGCCAGAGCATGCCAGTGCGCACCTGAGACAAGTGGGGCCAGTGGGGTGAAAGACCCCAGCCTCGCGGCTGTGCTCTTCCGCTTGCTGCTCAAGTGCCTGAGCAGGTCTAGCGCAGCACAGAGCACCCATCAGCCCAACACGATCTACAGAATCTACAGGTGAAGTTAGGCCCCCGGCAGTCCTCTCCTGCAGCAGCCTCTCTCTTTGCCTCAGCAGCTCCTCCATTTGGGCATAGAGGCGACGATCTGCCTAGCATGCACGATTTGACAAGGACATGTCGCACCCCAGAGGCCACAACAGCAACATGTAGTGGTCGCTCTGTTCTCAACATTCTCCGGATCGTACTGCAGTTTCTGATGAAGGTGTGACTCAGTCTGAAGGGCCACCCTGCTGTGTGGTGACATTGTGCAGCCACGCAGGATCGTCCATGTCGGCTGCTGGGCAGATGGATGCCCTGCGATGCCAAACTCAGCACCGGCAAAGCGCATCAAACTCGAAAATCAGATGCTCGCACCCACCAGCCATCAGCATTTCCAGTCATCCAATTGAAGGAGGCTGTGTCATCATGAATTCTGCGGCACTCTACCAGTCAGCGCACTTGCTGGCGAGGACATGGCAAACTGAATGCGCCAGTACACTGCTGTGCAGGATGCCAGAGCCCGAGTCCACCTCACGCTGCTTGGTCTAGCTGCGACGTACCGACTCCACCAATCCTTTGACCTTGCCCTGCATCATGCTGAACAAGCTGTTCGTGGACTGCGTGCCGTCATCTTCCATGGACTTGTTGGACATCAGCATTGCTGTTCTAGAGTGGTCGAACTTGGTGTTGTCCTTGGCCTTGGGAGTACGGTCCGAAATGAGCATCGCTGTGCGTTGACGTCGAGTACCTTGAGCTTTTCGTGCCTCGGGACTGTTTTGACTGTTTCGGCCGGATGTGTTGCTCCGGGGAGAAGAATCCAACATCGCGGAACGGTAGCGGGGAACTGGTGGACGCTTTTCTGGACTCGGCAGCTCCTTGCCGGAGCGGGGGCTCCTTCCGTGTCCATATCCGCCATTGGTGCTCCCTCCGCTGTTACGGAGTGCAGCACTTGGAAGAACAGGACCTTGTGCAATCATGGCGCGGGGCACCTAGGATTTGGCTGGTTGCAGTTCGCTGCTTGGCAGCCACTTCGAACCAGTATGCCTGGCGGTGCTGCAGTCTGAGCATGTCTGCAATAATTGCACATGAGCAAGTCCTCAGGCAGGCAGTGCTTGGACATCTCATGCAGATCATGGAGGCACTCAACCCTTTGCAAGGCCTCTTGTGCTTGCAGATTTCCTTCTGATCGGACTCGTCGAATCTGCAGAAGTCGCGCTTCCAGCTTCCTTGAGGCTGCTGTAAGCTGTGGTATGCTCAGGCATGCTCAAAAAACCTGCTGCCCAGGAACTGAATGCAGCTGCGCGACACCTGGCGGACTGCGTTGACAAAAGGAGTCCAACTCTGCCAAAGCTTACGGGCGATCGTGAAGGTATCCGCCCTCCAGCCTCGAGCTGTTGCTCCCACCGCTGCTTCTCTTTCAGTGCCAAATCTGCCTCTGCCCACAAGCATGGCACGCCATGAACAGGTTCTATCGCACTATCACTCAGGAACTGCGCTCCTCTATGCGGAGCTGCGCAAGGTCTGCCCCTTCCAGCTGCAGCTCCTGCAAAGTTCGGGAACCGCTCTGATGCTGGCAAGCTGTGCTACATAACTACAAGGCAGTTGGAGGACGCAGGGGCAGAATCACTTGCAAATCGAGCTAATTCCGGCAAAAATGGACACTCCTGCATTATGACTACCCCTTACAGTTTCATGCGCAGCCAAAAGGTAGTGGCAGCCTGTGCTGTCGCAATTAAGGTGTGTAGGCTCCAAGACCTAGCTAGCAGATGCTAGCGCAGAAATCCACTGGAAAAACATGGAGAAGTAGCGTGAGAATTGATGCAGACCAGCCAAAAAAAGACGACAACGATTTCAAGGGGCGGAGCAGTGGAGCATCTTAGAAGTGACACAGAAGTCGAAGACATGCCAGCACCGTGCTTCAGAGTGCCCTTCCCGCACCTTGCCTCCTGCAGCTCCCTGGCCTCACGAAGTGCCTTCACCCAGAGGCGTGCGCTCGGCTTCCGCTCGGCTTCCGCTCGGCTTCCGCTCGGCTTGTGTTTCACTCTGCGCTTCCTCCGCCAAGCGAGCATCTCTCCGGGCCTGCCAAGCACTTCAAGCGGTTCAAGCAGCTCAGGTCTCCCTCTGCCCATAGCAGGATCCAAAGCGACAGGGGGTGCATTTTAGTCTAAGAATCGCCGTCCCAGGCATGGAATTTCATGGAATGCTCATGAATGCTCTCCCGCTGTGTTGCCCCCATGCTGCCGGCCTCGGAGCTGGGCACCCGATGCATTTTCACATGTTGGCCAAGTCCATGGAAGCCGTGGAAGAGGAGGCCACTTGGAAACCGCACTGCGAAGAGTCCGTGCGTTCATCACTTTGTTTGTTTTTGCTTGGAGATATTCTCTCTTGCTTGTGCCTGCTCTACGCAATCTTGAGCCCAGATTGGTGTTGGTTAGGCGGCAGAACATGGCTGGCATCATGGTCCCATAAAAGCTCACCATTTCCCTGACCCATCGGGCTGGAACTGCATTTTGATCTATTCCGGCTGTCCAAGGCTGTCTGCAATTTGGACAGCCCCGGGCCAAGCCCAAGTCGTGCAGACAACCTCAGGAGGCCACAAAATGCCACACACCTCGAAAATCATGAGCTTTGCTTTTTGGCCCCACGGACCTCTACAAGCTCTCTGCCGGAGGTTGCCAGATGCTATGGACAAGTGCCACATGCCGCGACCACGGCCTGCCTACTTCAGCAGAGGCCGCAAGTCTCTGCGACACGTAGGGCACAACGAGGCCTGGCTCCACGCTTGCTCTTCACTTGGCGCTCGAGTCCGCTATCGTCTTCACAGCAAACATCAGCAATCAGTCAGAACCCCAGCCTTCTTCAGCCACGGGAGAACGCAGCTGAGGTGAAACACATGCTGGGGCGCACATGGCAACCTGCCGCAGGCATTGAACGGACGGCAGCCCAAACACCAGAATGCTTAAAGCTACACAAAGTGACACAATAGATGAATGCAGCGGCGCCTTATGCAACAGCTTGAGGCATCCGGAGCCTGAGCGGCTTAGACAGTAGATGGTCTTAGTAACTGGTATCCATACATCCGAAATCTGCACATGCAGCTATTGCAGAATGCAGATGTGCCACGAAATCCAACTTACCTCTTCCGCCAGAATTGCTAGGCCGCTAGGCTCCAAACACAGAAGCAAACTGCACACTCGAGGGGTTCTTGGCCTGTCTAAGACGATTGCACACAAGATCCAGCTACGCTCTCTCGTGCGAAGCCTTCATTGGCACCAGCAAACTCTGGCTGCCACCTGCCAGCACGGCCGTCACCCCTTCACTCTGTGCCGAGTCGAGAAACTTCCTGCCTGTGCTTGGTTTGCAGAATTCGCAGCTGCTCGTAGGACAGCCCTGGAACTGCCTCTCCCGAGATGCAGTTCAGCACATTCCCGCAAGAGGGCACCAACTTCGTCATCAATCGCACCGTGCCTTCTTTTTGCCGTTCTCATTGACCTCAAGATTCGCAGTGATAAGTCGTAAGAGCTGTACGAGCCGTAAGAGCCGTAAGAGCCGTAAGAGAGTAAAATGTCTTTTTGCCGACGTAACAAGAAGCTGCCACAACGTGAGTTCCCGACCGTCACTGTGGTGAAGAGATCTCCGCGAAGTGATCCCCAAGCTCGCTGATCCTGAAAGGGCTTGAGATGATCGGGAAACTGGTCACAAAGTTGCAGAATCGCCAAGGTTCCTTGCAGGCCGTCCGACATCAAAACCAATAAATTCTCGGACAGTGTTTCTGACGGCCTTTCGCCGTACTGTAGTAGTACAGTAGTACAGTAGTACAGTAGTACAGTAGTACATTAGTACATTAGTACAGTAGTACGGTAGTACAGTAGTACAGTAGTACAGTAGTACAGTAGTACAGTAGTACAGTAGTACAGTAGTACAGTAGCATGGATGATTGTCGGCAAGTGAGAGTTAGCTGTGCGTTGCACGCTGCGGTCGCTGCACCTGCTGCCGCTCCGGTGCCTGATGTTCCAACTCCCCCGTCCCAGCCCTGTAGTACTTTACCGACTCGAGCGGCTTCTTTCGCTTCGGGCCACGTCCGACGACACGCGTGCAGAGACAGCTTGATGCCTTGCAGCAGTACATGGGCACGGTCCCGCGATGACCATCTGACAGCACCCAAAGCCCCTGCCCCTTGTGCGGGTCCACTGCAGTTCAAAGCTCACAACAGCAAGTCTGCTCAGGGAATCAGATTCAACCTCGAAGCTAACATGACATCAGAAGCATGTTCGCGTACTTTCGGTTTCAAATTTCCGGATTGTTCTGCTGCCATCCCGAGATGCGGCAACATCCTGCCCCGGCCCTTCCCTCAGCCCCAGGGCCTCTGACAGAAGCCACTGTCTGGCTGCCTCTACAGGCCGAACGGACCTCAACAGAATTCTGCTAAGGCCCATCCGAGACAATCCGGAGTCATTCTGCGCTTTTCCTGAAACGACCAGTCTCAGGGCCCTGCGCTCTCGGTGCCCGCCACGCATCAGCATAGCCCTCCACGACATCATCGCGCACACGGTCGCGGGTCCTGCTTCTACGTACATCCGCGGACGGGATCACGTGATGCCTCCTTGCATCCTTCCCTGACGTCCTTTCAGCAGGAGCTGGCTCGGCACCTGGTAGAGCCATCAACACTTGAAATTGCCATATGTCAAGCTGCCTGCCACCCGAAGCCAATCAACACACTTCGCCAAACTCACATGTATTGTCATCATGTACTCGATACTAAATCCAAGAGGGCTTCTCTGAGCGCCGCGCGGAGGACATACGAAGCGGCACAAGCCTTCGGCAACCGCGACATGAGCACAACAAGTTCGCCAACCAACGAGAAAGGACAGACCTGGTCTAGCCCACGCTCGGACTCAAAATTCCCCTCCTAGGACGGATGCCTACTTTTAAGCTCGGTACAGCTATGTCTGTCGGCAGTGTTGACTAAGGGCAGAGAAATACTGCGCGATGGTTTTGGTACTCATTACGCCTTCAAGCCGACCGCACTACATCGGTCCTTTACCTGCGCTTCTTCTTTACTAAGGCCTCGTTTGTCCTCCGACAGCTGCGTTCCACGTTGCTTCTGCTTACCTCTGTAGTACTCTCGCGCCTTACTCTTGTGCAAACCTGCACGATAAGCACGGTCCACTCTCGCAAAAAGTGCGAGTAAAACCTTTGAAGATTCAGACAAGTTCAGCCAAGGTTCTTTGGAAAGTTGATTCGCTGTCGATGTCGGGTTGGCTGAGAAACTCGATGACAGCACATCTGTCAATGCAAAAGGAAGCCTGTAAAACTTTGAAAGAAGCTCCTTGAGCAGCCTGAAACCAGGACTGCTGCATTCCTTTGTGCTACCTCCGGACTTCAGTACTCTCCTGCACCAGTGGACAACTGACTCTGTACAACGTGTGCTCTACCTTGGTAGGGTCTCTGTGATACATGCATGCTGCCCTTGTAGTACTTCCGCATTTCATTTTTGGCGATCGCGACTGAAAATGTTGTACTACCCTCTTACCTCGGCAGTAATTGTGGGCTGCTTCAACGCTAGTTCTACCTGTGCCACCTCAGCTCGAGTCATTCTGCAGTAGAATTTGCCCCTTGACTACCCTGCGACCGAGGTGAAGAAAGTACGGCACCCTCTTACTTGTTTAAAGTCTGGTTTAAAAGGCTGGAAGCAAGGGGCAGAAAGTTGCTGTACTCAATGTTCCGGCGCAGCTCCCTGCAACACCGGCACAACAAGCCAAGCTGGGTCCCTAACAGGATGAAAGCGGCGGTAAATCGCGGCGCCTGCTCGCCGCAAACACGCAATTGCCAATTGAATCTCTCGGCATCTCTCTTGTTCCAAGGCCTGTCCAGACTGTAACCTCCTCATTCAAATCTCTCAGCGGCTGCCTGCAACAGTTGCTCCTCCAATTCTCCACGTTCTCTCGCACATGGCCCGAGGCAACTGCCCACATCCATAGCAGAAATGGCCCAAGTCATTGCGCTGCGCTTGCCTGCACGGCTAAGAGACGTGAAGGCAATGAAAGTGTCCCGGGATGCAGGCAAATATAAGCACGCTTAGCACCTTTGTCGCACGGCCCAACCCGAGGACTTTTTGTTGGCCACCGCCTGCATCATAGCGAGAAGCCCGGCAAATAGTTCTGTGGCTGTGACACAGTGTCACCACCTCCTCCAGCGCAATGCCGTCTCCCACGAGCTCTCTGTGTATCGCCTGCGAGGATGCTTGAGGCATATAAACCCATGAGTTGCCTCGAACGTGTACCTATGAGCCCTTGCTGCTAGCGACGTGGGCCTTGTCGATAAGAGACATCGGCGGTGGCGCCGATCGACTTTTCTGGGTACTGCGTGAACTCTTTGTAGATGCCGCAGATGCCGCAGATGCCTCTTTGAGTGCTGCTCACGGCTTCAACTTGCTGAAACATTCAATGCCATGCCAAAGGGGTTTCAGGCGCGGCGCAGTGCTGCGCAAGTGCTCTGCAAGTGCTCTGCAAACCTGCCGAGATGCTCTGGATTCCGACTCGCGCAGCGCAGCTGCGTAGGCCTGGCAATCAGTGGCATAAACTTATGGCCATCACAAGGCCCATGTGGCGCACACGTCCCAGATCTCCCAGACAGCTCTCTGAATCTTGTTTTTGTTTCGCATGCGCCAAAGTCTCGCACTTGGCAGCTGCTGAAGACTTGCCTCAGTCACAGAACAGGCCAGGCGTATTGTAGGTGCGCGGGACGTGCGTTGCCGAGCGCCGGGCTGTGCATCTTGCTGCAACGCCAGCACAGCCACCCACCAGTGCATTCACACTGGGCGGCACTCGCCGACGGAGATGAACGAAAAGCAGGCGTGGTGCCCTGCTGTGTCACTACAGCGGTATTTGAGCTGCATTGTTCTCGAGCCTTGGGCCAGTAAAAGCAACCACTAGCATTCGTCTTGTGGATGTGTAATGCATATTGTAGAATTGTAGAATATTGTCCTTGAAACTTCCTAAGCGGCTTGCTGATGAAGTGTTCCGACTGCCTAGCACGTGAGACACGACGAGCTCACTTCCTTCTTGCAGGAGCCTGCGCAGGGATACACTTGCAGGCTGGACACCATGGGCAATTGTCGACTGCCGTGCGCCTAACATGTGTAAGTTCTCCATCTACAGTCCACTTGAGACCAGTAGGCCCTGAGGGTGTGGTTTTGCAGACAATCGCTGCTGGGTTGTGGCACGGTCTGATCTCTCATCCCAGTATGCAATCGATCATGCAAGAGTCGGGCGGAAACAATGTAGAAAGAGCAGGAAAGTGTGCTTTTCTGCCAGAAGGAAGGGAAGGAAAGGCATGATTGCACCCCATGGCCAGGGCAGCAGGCTGTTAGGAGGTAGTTTCCTTATGTGAACTGCAGCAACTGGTATTCTAGTGCTAGATACAAAGGAATGCAGGAAGCGATCACGTGCGGTAGGTGAGGCAGGAAGTCCCTGTGGGGTGTCAGAGACAACCATGATCAACCATATTTCAACCATAGAACTTCAGGATGTCCATGTTGTGCATGGACATTTCGAGAGTCAAGCGATTAACACTCGCAATCTCATGACATGTACGCGATAACTTTCATCAGACTCGCTGTTGTGGGACAATTCTTCACAATTCCTGAATCAAGCTCGATACAGTGTTAAAGCCTTGAGTCGGGGGCATTCCCTGTGAACAACTTATGCAGGGGCGTTCGAGGTCTGCTTGCTTGATGCAAGGCCTTTGCAAGGGGGATCCGTTCCCCAACAAAAACCGTTGTCGAGGCCAACTGGCTGGCAAACTCGCTTGTGGGGCTCTGTGGCGTGACCGAGCTTGCTGTGGTGCACACGGAAGGCAAACAAGCATAGTGAAGAAACAGACCCTCTTTGGGCAGTCCTTGCTGTCGCTATCATCACCGAGGCTCATCAGAAGCGACTCGGTCGAGAGCACCATGCGGTTAGCCGACCTCACGTTCTCACTTTCTGTTGCATGGAACTATTTGGACATCATTGAACGGTGCAAAGATTCCCTGAGCCAAACACTTGGAAAGCAAGTTCGAGATGTCCTTCGCGACCGCGATCTTTCGCAGTTCGACGAAGCCCGGGTTGGCCTGAAGTCGACAAAGGAAAGGCGCATGGTAGCGCGGAGTGGGAATGAGTGGAGAGTTCAGCCTTGATCGCATCACCGATCATCCTAGCAGACCTCAGCAACGCTGCCCATGCCGACGACATAGACAGAAGCATAGATCAAAGAGAAGCAGAGATCAAACCTGCCAAACATCCACAGGGCCATGCTGGCACTTGCTGACGACTGCATTGACCGCATGAAACATCTGAGGGTTTCAGCTCTTTCTCGCCCTCTGCGTGGATGATCGTTCGCTTCTTCTCCTCCTGAGCCTGCCCAGAGGTCTTCAGAAAAGCCATTCAGAAAGCCAGGAGCCGAAAGCGCAGTCCACGAAGGCCTTGCCTTCAACACCAGATACCGGGCACGTTCCGCCTGCTGCTGTGCCACCTGTTTCTGCTCGACGGCCTGCACGGGAACACCGTCGTCTTGCACAGAGGCTAGACTCTGCAAGAGTTTGCAAATGCCCATGTCATCCCATATCATGTCAATGCTCTTCAGTGCGCCGCTTATCGACGACCTTTTTTTCAAGGTGCCGCGAATCTGTGGCAAATGGCTAGATTGAAATATAGACATTATAGACAATGCGAGGCTGCCAGCTCGCGCCAGAAGCTTGCCAGCACGATTCAAAACGGTGCTCGGCTCACTTCTTGCCATCGTCCACGTAGTTGTCAGGCAGCTCGGCCTTTGTGGTCAGCAGCTCCTTGCAAGGAGCAGGTTGACGCAAGTCGGTCAGAGAATCGTCTCACAACAGCCTCGGAGATGAAGCCCCACCTCGGACAACAACACAGAACCACAGATGTAGCTGCTGCGGTCGGTCCGCTTGGGTAGATGCTCATCTTGGCTAAGGTCCGAACACAGCCTTCGCTCCAGCACTCAAGCACTTTTCCCGCCCGTTGAGGGCCTCAGTTGCTGCACGAAGGGGCAGACAAGCAGGTCAAGAGCACGTCAAGACGAGGAACCTTGAGCTCCACCATGCAGCTGCATTCCACCACTTCTGCCTCAAAGCATCGAAGAACAAAGTCATGGACTCAAGCTGAAGCTCACAGTTCAGCCCAGAATAGTTCCGGCCTCACACGCGTCAATGAGCTTGATGCCTGCACAAAGCGTCCCTCCTTTCCAGGGTTTTACATCTCAGGTTGTCACCTCGGGTCCGCTGTATCGAGACATATCGAGCACGCGAGAGTCCTGTGGCAATTAAGTCATCAATCAGGACGACCTTGTCGCCCTTGACGATGGCTCCCTTGATCGACGTTCTGAAACGCGCAGGGCGCCGACATCAATCAAGCCTGGCAGAGAAGCCAGGAGCCTTCTGCACACATATCTCGTCAAGGCCCTCATACTCCTGGCACGTTGGCACACGCACAAGTGTGTGGCATGTTGGCGGAGACGGTTGAAGTCGCGGCTCCTTCGTGTACGGGCCACTGGAAATCGTGTTTGGCAACTTTCCGGCCTGAGATCAATCTTACAGAGATTGCTTCTGTACTTCTTCTTGGCCAGGCCTTTCGGAGCATCACAAACGGCACCCCAAGCTTGATGGAAACGGGCGTGAACAGGAAGCCACGGGCCTGCATTCCAGGCGGCCCTGAGCCCACAAACGGTTCAACCGTCCAAAGCCTCAAAAGCCAGAACCCAAACCATGGCTGAGAAAACCTCGAAGCCACAGAGCTTCGTGACGCCCATCTTCCGGAAGCGCTTTGCCCAGACGGCACACATCGCGTTCAGGAGTTTCGGGTGCTGCAGCAGGCCCTGAATGTCATAGAACCTGACGGAACGAGTGACAAACGAAGGAACACCAATGTCTCGGCCAGGAATCCGTCCTCTCGATCTTCTTGAAGGGGAAGTACGGGATATGCAAGGCGATTTCCTGACATCTGCAATCTCCAACAGGTCTGCGCGCGCTTACATGTCAGTACTGCCTGTACAGTACAGCAAGCCCACGCAAGACCAAAGTGCAGGAAAGTTGCTTTGGCCAGTGGTCCATCAGATTCCATGTCCCCTGGCTGTAGCCTCTTTGCCTCTGCCTTGGCCTTGGCCTTGGGCTCTTTTGCCTTGGCCTTTGCTTTGGGCTTGGCCGTTTCGGCAGCCTTGCCCTTTCCCGACACCTGACCAATGCAATCATTTGCTGAATGCTAGCGGCACCCTATTATAGCGACATGGTCCTGGAGATAAACTCCCCAGGTCGACGGCATGCCATTAAATTGAAGCCGTTTCATGACTTGATGAGCCTCAATACCCCCTGAGGAGGCCGCTGCCCCATGCAGCGTGCAAAGCACCAGGCATAAATGCAAAGGGAAAACCGGATGGCCATCCTACTTTGGCAAAGCGACAAGGCCTGTTCACCGATTCTACATGAAGCATAAGCGCTAATGAGCACGGAAGCTTCCATAGTTTCAAGCGATACGGGCACCGGAACTTGAAACCTCATCCGAACAGTATGAGAACCATGTTGCCCACTCGCCAGCCTTCTTTGTGGACTCAGCTGGCGTGGGATCCTTGTAGGCCTGGTTTGCTGTGCTGCGTTAGAGCATACCCTTCATGTGACCTTCCGAGACGTCAGTGAGCCTGTGTGGCCTGTGCTTTGCGGCTCCTGGACTTTGCCGGCTTGCACTCATAGTCCCAGTACTCCTCTGGCAAGCACTTTGTTTTGGCCTGCCCACGAAAAACGTTCGCATCGCGTTTTACGCGACGGCATCCTCTAGCATCTTCATTTTGTACTTGCCGCGGTAGTACTCCTTGGAGGCAAATGACAGTCATGCGAGTCAATTTTGCTCACCGCTATGCACGGACCCAGTATCATGTTGCTGAGACTTGTGGCTTGTCATGCTTGTCACTGTTGCGTCCGCGTGTCTGCCAGTTCATCCCATGTGTAAGCACAACCGTCGTCGGGATCAATGCGCTTTTCCTGTTCAGCCCCAGGCCAGTCTCATGCAAAAGCGGGGGGGTGTCTCCACAGCTTTGAACAAACTCATCCCGCCGCGGAGTCCTCAGGGTCATAGTTGGGGTCAGCCTTCCTCCATGAAAATGTTTTGTGCGTCGAACTTTCTCTTATGCTGGTTTGTAGGCTCATCAAACACATCTGGCTTTCTCTACAAGACACGAGAGATGTAAACCAACCCACAGTCAGCCGAGAGTCATCAAGGCAGCACCCCATCTCTCATCTCCTGCCTCTTGGCTCACGGATATCAGAGCTACACATTGGCTTTTGAGAATGCGCTTTCACGTGCACTCACGTGAAAGGTATACAAGGTTTGGCAAGGGCCTTTCCCACTGTGTACTTCCCTCCTCCACCGGATTTCCTGAGAGACAGGCGCGTTTAGCATCCGCCAGACTTCATCGTGATGACATGTGATGGCACTCGGCGCGGCACTTCTCCGGCTGCCGGACAGAAGATCGCGGGTTAGCACTGTGCCGCTCCTGAAGTGGCAAGACCCAGGCACGATGCAATGAGAAAAGGGCCCCGCGCTCCCTTGTCGTCCTTGTCTCTCGGAGCCATAGCAATATGATCTGAAATGGACTAGCTGATCAGCTTTCACATGATCCAGTCTTGTTAAGTCCTCGGGATACACCACGTACCTTTCAAGCTAGTGCTGATGCTGCTCCACGCAGTCTTCTTTGATCCTTCTCGTGCAAGCTTGAGTTTTTGAGCAGCTGCTTGTTCGAAACAAATAAGAGGAGAGGAAGTCATGCAACTTCAAGCCAACTCACCGGAACTAAAGGCTTGGCCTTTTCGTACTCGGGACTGAAATTCAGGTGAGTGATGGCAACATCATCCTGGCAGAATATCAACAGCAGTCTTGCAAGGCAGTTCCAGCTTTCACTTGAGCAAGGACGCGGAATTTCTTTTCGTTACATACATACTAGGCAACTGTATATACATCTGTATGTAGTTGTAGTATGGTGCATGCGATTCTATGACTATCTGTGTATGAATGTTGGAGGCAAGATGCAAATACGTGCATAGGTTTGGGAGCGAGGCAGTGCGAGCAGTTGACCATAGGAATCACAGGACGCACAAGCTTGGAGCACGATGCTTCAGTGCTCTGAAGCATGCTTAGGGCACGAGGAGAATGCCGAAGTCAGAAGCCCTCTGGATGAGTCGCTGTCTGATCCTCCAGGAGGCACACGATCAGTGAGCACAGGATGAGATGCCGTTCTCACCAAGCTCTCGACATGCGGCTAACGAGCTCTCGCCTGACTCCACATCCCACATCCAGCTTGCACAGATGAAACGGCAGGTCATCTGAGTGCACTTCTGCGTGATCAGCTGCGAAGCGTTGTATTGCGCCACAACGCTCTTCAACACCTTGAGAAATCCAGAAAATATTTGACCCCCCGACAAGGGACGGCTACCGTCTACCTCCCTGCCTCGTTGATAATGGAAGGCAGCACTTTCTCATCGAAGTCCAAGCCCAGGTTCCTCGAAAGGAATCCAGTGCAAGTCGGTGCACTCGGTACACATTTGGGCAATTGAGACTCATGTTGAGACTCCTGTAGATGTCTGGCAGTTTGTCAATGTCTGGCCTGGCAGTGTCCATTGCTTAGACTCCGAGCTCGGATGTCGGGTGTTGCCAGGCAGCGGGCTTGCAAAGGGCCCTGAGCGAAATGTTGACCTGCCATTCAGTCATCACACGTGATGGCCTTGCTGATCATGCCTTCGAGTCGATAACTGCGCGTGAGGATCCATTTGCAGGTCTCGGCTTCCTGTCAACGAAGTCCTTAGCCGAGATGGAGTGCTGGAAGCAATGTCTTCATGAATTTGCATGGGTCGTGAGATGTCTTGAATCTCAGCTTGGGTCATGGTGTGTGGTCTGGCCCGCACATCGAAGATGATGGCCCGCTCTAACCACGGTATCATGAAGTGGACACCTTGTCGCGAGACTTTTAGAACCCTAGCGTGACCCAGGTTCATTTGCTACGCATACATCTTATAGACTAAGACTATAGGAAACCGATGCGAAAGCAACAGCCAATAGAGTAGAGACCTTGACTCGACACGGAATAGAACGAATTTAATTGGCATCGGCGAAGGTCGGAATAAGAGATAGTTAGATCATGTTAGATCTTCATGCTAGTTGCAGTGACCCACAGCATGGTTTTGGCTGGCTTGGGCACAAACTGCAATGCTCGATAAGTTCGAGCGAGAATTGCAAGCTGGAATGCTGCATCGGCGCAGCCAGCAGCTGAGCTCCCGGGCCCTCCCTGAAGGTGTTGGCACCGATGCCAGAAAGTCGGTTGTACTGCAAGATGGCAAATCACAATGTCGCTTAAACTGACTCTAATCAAGCTTCTTTGTAAGCTTCGCTTTTCACAAGCATCCCCCGTCCTTCAAGGACATGTGGCCTGCATCCACTGTGTACACTGCGTTGGAAGCTAAGTAGCCGCCGCCGGCCAAGACCTAAGCGCACCCATCCCCAGCATCCCCCGCATGTGACCGTACGTGCCCCATCATCCAGGTATGTGCCCCTGAAAACTTCTAAATGACTTGTGCCAACAACACTATGCACAACTCTGCCGAGGGGCTGCTCCGGCTGCCACCAAGGGCGTGCCTGTCTGCGCGAGTCTTTGCAGCCTGGAAGGCGATTAGTTGAACTGGGGAGGATCCCTCCGATGTACGAGGTGATTCGTGCTCAGAGAAGCGGGCAGCTTTGGAATGTCGAATCGCGACCTCGACATGCGAACCATCTGTGCCCTGACCCGAGTCTCTTCAGCAATGCTACCACCAAGATTTCAATCAAGGACCGGACATTGTGGGAAGGCTCAAACTACAAAATCGCAGCTAATCTGCTTGGGCCCTCAACTTGAAAGCTAAGCTGCATTATGCATCGAGTCACAACTTTGTCTCTAAACAGCCGAATTTTCTTGGAAAAAGAAAGCATGTCTTCGCACTTTTCTCACGCTCCGCACCGGTCCCCAGGTGACTCACACAGGCCCAAACCTGCCCCCTCTGAAGTTTCAGGCCGAAAACCACGCCGAAAGACAGAAAAAAACTCTCTTGCTCAGCACATCCCAGCACCGCTCTGCGGCACTTCACTGGGTGGCCATGGACCCCACCGCGGCCGCTCCGACCGCTCCGACCGCTCCGACCGCTCCGACCGCTCCGACCGCTCCCCGGCGCCTCTGGGAGGCCTCAGCGCAGAATCTCTCAAAAAAGATCCTGGAAAAAAAAACATCAGAACCCGGAGCTCAGAGTACAAATCAGAACACGTCAACTTTGCAATCCTCAGGTGCGCCTTGAGGCGGAGGCTACCGATGTCCAGGACCTCCTTGGACATCAAAGGCACAAGCCTAATGACCTAATGATTCCTGGCTGAAGACCGGCAAACCAAGGGGCCTTGAGAGCGGGCAACACCTCGGCAATGCTGTCGACTCTGAGCAGACCCTGACAGGTCACTGCAAAGCTGCGAAACACTTTTGCTTCGCCACGAGATCGAAAGGAGCCTGGAGAGCCTCAACCTTGGTGGCAGATGCATTTGCTGATGGATCTGGAAACAAGTCCTGCTTATTGCAGCCTCGAAGAAGAGCATCGAAAAGTTGCGCATTGGCATGAGTATACAACCTCATACCCTCACACAAGCCCTCCAGTTCTCGGCTGCATTCTCGTCGGGTACCCGATTAGACCAGCGACAGTGTCGGCAGCGTGTTGGCAAGACTTGGTAAGACCCCCGACAGCTTCCCCCGTCAGCTTGCCCCACTCAGGAACCAGCAATGCGGTGAGCTGCAACGTGCTCGTCACACCTTTGGACCAGCGCCTCCGCACCTCAGCATGCTGCTAGACTGGACCTGCGACCATCAGGACCAATGAGGCTACACATGGCCTAGATGCCAGGCTCTGCTGGGCTATGCTCAGTAGGCTCGCAACATGAATGAAGTTCAACTTTGGAACAGCGCATCGTAGATGACAGTAAGTTCAACAACGCGACCTGACAGAGAAGACGACCGAAGGAGATGGACTGACAGTGGTTGGAGCACACTGGGACCACACCCCCGCCTGTGCGGAATTTGTTTCCACCATCTCCGTGATCCTCTCCAAACATTGACCCACAGATGCTCCTAAGCCAGGGTTCCATCACGACGGGCATACCCCTCTCTCCGAATCTTGGGAGGACGCCCTCAGCAAGTTGTAGCCCGAGTGCAAGTTCATTCCAGACCTGAGTGGCGGCATGGAGAAAGTCTGGCCTTGGAAGCGCATACAAAGCCACTGCTGTGATGTCGCAGCTGACGCTGAATCAGTTCAATTCTGCACCAAGACTTTCAAACTTCACCAATCTGCAGAGAAGAAAACGCGTTGCAAGCCCGGAGAGGCATGGACCTTCTCGTTGTTTCGCTGCCTGGGGAGGATGTACGCAACAAATTTGGTACTTTCACTGAAGACAGCGCCGGTGAGGTCCAGTGGACCATGGCATAGTTGAGATGTAAGGATTCCGGCGTGGCAACCAGCTCAAGGACTCGCTCAACCCTTTGGGTATGAGATGCACCTGAGACGCAAAACTGCTCTTCTCTGTCAGCCTGTCGCTGCACCCCATTGCCCATCTGTCGAAGTCACATAAGTCACTGCCAAACTAAGGGAGCAGCTTGGTGGCAGCTTCAAGTCCTCGAATACGTCTCGCCACGCCTGCCAACATGTTGGATGGATCAGGCCATGGCCCGTCTACACCATGCTGGATTGTACAAGTACGTGATTTGCCGTTCTAGAAAGAAGCAGCTTATGCGGAAACTCTTGTTTTCAATGCTCAGGTGCTTCGCTGGCATTGACGTTAACGGCTTGCATCAAGAAACTGTCCTGCTGATACCAATCATCCAATGGTTTGCACACGCTGCTTGATTTCTAGCACTCCGGGTTCACACAACACAACGGGTGGCCCGCCCATGGACCGCTCGCATTCCCTGCTTTGGATTTAGTACAGACTGGTGTCTAACAGAGTGGGGACGGCCTCCTCGCTCGACCGGTGCCTTGGAAGCATCATGGAGCATCCATGCAAAGCCGAAGTGGGCCAATCGTGTGCTGTCGCTTGCATAGCCACTCTGACATGTTCGGATCCCGGCGCTTCTGTCATGGCAGCAAGTTTCTCGCAGAGTTGCGTGGCCGAGCCTGCAATCGGACAAGCGAATGTCATGCGAACATCTTCGAACTAGACTATACTGCGAACTGGCCTTCTGGAAGCTCAAGCGCATGAGACACCTCACGCAAGGCCTGTGACAGAGAGTGCTGCAAAAAACGCCCCAGGGCGCAGGGCGCAGAGAGCACACAACAGGGCCTCCTTGCTGTCCTGCAGCCTGCCGTGCTTCAGAGATCGATCTGATGTGGTGAAGTCAGTGAAGTCTCTCCGGGTGTCTGACCCCTTGACGACTTCTCGAATCTTGCAAAACGACGGCTCGCTTGCATCTAAGCGGTGAAGCAGAGCATTTTGGCAGCTCAAGAGTATTCCTCTGCGATCCCACCAAGGACGGTACCGTCAGGAAGCTGCAATGCTCGGGCAAGCTCCTGTGTGCACCAAAGGAAGGGCATTCATAGTGTTTCCGAGCCTTCCTGCCCTAACAAGTTCCAGCCTGTGCTGCCATCTGGCGCCTCAAGGAGTCGGTGAACATCACCGGAAACAGAGCATGGCTTGTCATGCTTGTTCATGCTGCCATGCCTCTTCGTCGATGCAAAAACACTCTGCAGTCTGTGCAAGGCCTCGTGCGAACAAGGCTGGGCAAGCCTCGCCCCCCCTCGAAGCATCCTGCCTCGTGAAGCTTGACAGGACCCACGTGTTCCTGCAAACAATCTGCAAACGCACATTGACACTAAGCAGCTTGGCATGGCTTGAGCTAGCTGCATCTAATCCCAGATCTTTGAATGCTGTATGATGATGCTGTATGCAAAGGCTCGTCTTTAGAGATGGGGAATTAAGTTGGTGAGTGGCTAGGGTTCGCCGGCTCTCCAACAAAGGGTCCAGCCTGCAACGCTTGCAGAGTGCCTTCGGCCAACCTGGCATCCACGATGCTACCCAATCCAAGGCTGGCGCAAGGCAAACCAGTCGGCATGGTCAAGGCAGCGGTAAGCAGCAGGCTCCAAGCATGTCCGTGTCCTGGCATTGGCTGCAGCATCTTCAAGCGACCTGCGAGCGAAAGGTTCGGATCTCAATGCAGACATGCGAGGCACATCCATGCTGCATTGCACTGCTGTGGGCGCCTGCAACGCTGAATCAAGCGTTCAACCTCAGACTATGACGTAAGAAAAAGTGCGCTGCTGAAGCAGCAGGTGATGATGGTGGCCTCTGGCACGGCTTCTGCGACACTGCGAACTTCCACGTGCCTGGACGCTGGGAGCACAATCTCTGCCAGTCTTCTCCAGAGACTCGGCACCTGCAGAGCTCCACCAGCACAGCTGCCATGTCCGACTTCGGCATGTGCTCCTGCCGTTTTGCAAGTAATAGAAGTGGTAGAGGAAGAAGCCCAACTTAGCCCAACGTAGCCTCCAAGCCACAGGCATCCAAGCCCAAGCGCCGTAGCTCCTGCGGCTCAACAAAAATCAGCGCAAGTTGTGCTTCCAGCTGACCGAAGACCAAAGCCCAACCTTGTCACGCTGAATGAGGCTTCGTGTGTCTGTCGTTTTCCAAGCTTTGCGAACCTGTCTAAGCTGGCCGCACGTTCACGCATTCAGCTCCAACTCTGCAGAGGCTCAAGAGGAACCGCCTCAGCAAGCTCCTCACGAAGCTTCAACACCTTGCAGCAACGCTGTTGTGGAAGACTGAGAATCGACCAAGGCTGTGCGGTGTCTTTGGCTCTGGCACGATGTTCTTGAGGCTACTAGCACGCACTAACCCGCATTCGTATGTCGTGCAAGTATCAGACCAGCATGGTCATGAAACGTAGTATACATACACTACTGACTCTACTGCATAGCGAGTCCTCCACACAAATCCAGAGACTAGATGATGCTTCATATGACCCAGCTAGGCTGCCATGGCGTTTAGAAAGGTCACCCGAGGTGCGCACTTCACGCTGAAGCCTGGAGTCCAAGCGTCGTGGCTCCCTACACGGCGCATCATGGCAGTCCGGCAGAGCTAGGAACATATAGGAACGCAAGGAATTTAAGAAAAAAAACACCGCATGGACACCCAGAACTGCATACATCTGCCATGACCCGCCTGGCCCTTTCATGAAGCTCGGCCTTGAGCTGTGCTACCTGCTCCTGTTGACGGACGCAACTGTGCAACTGCATACTACTTCTTGCATTGCACGGTTTGCAAGGTGCATAGCGGCATGGCTGGGAATGTGTCCTCTGCTAGTCTGCAAGAAGCAGAAAGCTGACTGATCTGGCACATGTGTCAGGGCAAAAAGCGCGTTGAAGGGAAACAAGCTGTGTTCGGTCAGCATGATGTGCCTGCTCAGCATGCCGTAGATGGCTCTGTTTCAATTGCTCCTCCATACTTCGACAAGCTAGAATAGCCCGAGAGCACTGTGAGTACGAGAATTGCATGAGCTTGAGGTGACTTCTTGGAGCGCGTCCTCCAATTCTGCTCGTCTCTCCCTTTCTTCGGCAAGCGCCTGAGACCATGCGCATCATTCCAAACGTGAGCCGGGCTGAGGACTCGAGAACCGCACTTCAGCATCGCCCCTGCTCTTTTCTGGGACGTCCTGTGGCACGCGCAGCTAGGTTTTTGCAGGACATGAAGCGACATACACCTCGACCAATTGCGGCACCAGGCGGGATTTCACTGCCTGAGCCGGACATGGCATAGGGAAGCACAAACATACTGCACCATGCACCCAATATTGTCGATGTCGTGCTTCCAATGGCAGCTTGCAATGGGTGTGGGAGGGCATGGTCGTGGCTAAAACAAATTGAAACATGATTGACACATGACATGTTGTCTTCGACGCCTGCGAAGTATAAACGACAAACTGGAACGCACGCAATCTTGACCTTATGTTAGAGGCCCCCGTAGACGGCCACACGGTCTACTTGTGCTGCGAACCCCCTGCTCTCGTCAAGTCGGGTGCATATTTTACAGCCATGGAGAGGAAGGGAAAAACGAGAGACGAAAGACAAGGAAAGAACATAAAAAGACGGAAGAGAAGACCTACATTGAAACTACATGGGTGCCCTGCCTCCATGCGTCGGACAGTTGCTTCAGCCTCCTCTACTTGAAAGCTGAGAACATGGACCTCACAGGTAGTGTGGAGTTACTAATACCCTGTGATACGATGGTCCAGTCACATGGCCTGTTTCCGGAGCGCCGATGCTTCTGCCTCGCTGGCTTCTGGCACGCCAATGCCATCTGATGCGGTCAAGAGCCCCCTTTCCTTTCCATTCTGACCACGTTTTCTGCTGCTCGGCAAATTTGCCAGGCGTGCTCCATGCTGCTTTGAGCGCTGAGCTTGGACGTGTCCTTCATTGTCCTACCGTGAGGCGGCCCGGTTAGCCACCCAATCTTGACCTCGTTGTCCCTGTGCGCAACTCGCAGGAGCGCAAGCATGCCGCAGCTCCCTCGTGTAAGACACTGCTTGCATCTCATCCGCACCCTCAGAAACTGTTCCGGTGTTGATCAGCTCTTCAACCTGTGTAGGTTGCACAACACGCTTCGACTCAAATTAGTGTTGACAACATCGACAGTCTTGTGGACAACATCGCCCGGCCTGCCAAGTAGAGAAGCTTGTTGTTGCCGGAGCTTGGCGGCAGATGCGAGAACCTGGCTCTGTGGTGGCCAAAAATGTTTCCATGCAAACCTGCCGCAAGCTGGAGTGACCTCCTGTAGGCTTGCCTCAGATCAGCTAGTAACTAGCACACAGAGCACCTTCCAATTCCGCAAAATCATGTGGCTCTCATGCGCACTAGCTGTCGTTTGCAATTCAAGCTTGGGCCAGCGCACCCACAAAAGATGCACTCTGGAGTATTGCATGTGACCTCTGTGCGGCAGAGAAGCTAGATCAGCGTGCAGCGATGCCCAATTCTGGACCTCAATGCCAGATTATTGCAGATCAACTTCAACAGACCTTGCACAACAACTGCCTGGATAAGAAACACCCTTCAAGAAATCAGGTTTCCGACAGCACCCGAACTGCTGCTCGTCTGGGGCTTGTCCTCTCCGTAGTCTCTGCAGCTGCATTCATTGCTGCAGTCCCACCCATGAAGCACGAAACGACCTACCATGAAGCCAGGGTGCCATAAGAATTGAAGCTGCGCCTGACCTCAGACCGCGTCTGACTCGCTGTGCTCGACTTGATCTGAAGACCGAGTCGAATGGTACCAAATATGACCAAATTCTATCAAGACTATGCTAAGCTCCAAGCAAGGAGCCGGCGTCTCCGGAAGTCGAGACCTGTGTGTTGATATCACATCTGACCAGCATCAAGTAGCGAGATGTCACAAGCCAAGCGTTGCACAAAGTTACACACCTAGGGTTACTGCCGAAGATACATGCCGGAAGCTCTCTACAAAAGCAGGATGACACTGCCTCCAGGCTTTGAGCCTCGCGTGAGAGTCCTCCAGCGCCGCTGCCAAGCCTGGGTCGATGGCCCGGGGAAGTTTCCTTGTAGGTGCCCCCAAGCGAAGCTGCTATCACACCTCTGGGAACAGTACGGACTTGGCGCACCCCAATCCTGGGTTGGGCGGTTGGGCTGTATGGGCTGTATGGGCCTGGATCACATGTAGCTTCGCTTGGAAGTCTGAGGAAGAGTCGCTGCGGAAATCTTCTGACACCTCCATTCCAAGAGGTGCACCGAAGATCACAGTGGAATGGACACAAATCGTGCAGAGGCAGAACTGGCCGGACTGGGCGGACAATATCAAAAACTCCTGCGAACTCTGTGTTCCCTGTGCCTCGCTGATGTTGCTTGAAGGCGGCTCGAGTTCCAAACCTTTGGAATCCTCCAAAAGCACGCAGAAAGTGCACGTTCACAGGACCAGTTCACGAGGCCGCATCACGCAAATGCGGCACGCTTCCTCTTTCAAGCCGCCCAAGCCAATTCCTCCCAAAGCCCAACATGATGTCAGGCTTCACCCCACTTGTGGAGCAAGCCTGTGACAGTTTGCACAATCTACGCCCTATGCAGCCAGGGGGTGCACGTGTCCTCGACTCGCCGATGCTACAGTCAGAGTCTGGGGAGATTTTGAAGCCCTCGGATGTGCATGGGGAAGTGCGACATAGATGCAAAACAGAGCGAGCGGCACTCAAGCAGCAAAGAGCCAATTGCCCACTGCGTAGTCACTGGGTGTCCATGCTCAGCAGCACCAAGGATACTCAGGTACTGGGTTCAGACAAACTCAGCTGCTGGCACTGTTGAGTTCGCCTCTGTGGGCGCCGTCACGATTATGGGCACAGGTTCTGTTGTGGCCTCCGACGTCACAATGAAGCAACTTGGCACGTTTCTACCGAATAAATATTCAGGCCTGGCAGCCTTGTCAACTTAGTTGACTGAACACTTTGGGTGGAACATGTGGGTCATGCGGGATGTCGCGGGCCTTGTCGCTGGAGGATTCTCCTGCGAGAGCCTTTTTGTTACCTCACGATCACGAGAAAATCAAGGCGTCCCATGCTTGCCACGGTTTGGCCCTTGCCTCTCTCGGATGAGGAATGGGCCGAGTGGGGGCTGGATCTAGCAGACCTGCACTAGAGAGGCTGTCGGCTCACAGGCATCCGAAACTGCGAATCAGACCCGGGCGAATCAGACCAGGCGGCTTCTGAATTTATTGCCTGGGCAGCTTCGTGCTCACATTGCTCACACATGTGCATTCCGCAAGATGTCCGGGACATCTAGGACCACAGCCTTTCTGGAGCTTGCCTTTCAATCGCAAATTGTTCATGACATCTCCCTCTTTGCGCCTCTTTCGGTCTATGCACGGCACAGCAGTCTGTCACATCCGACCACAAACGATTTTTGGCCCAGAGTTCACCTCCTGTTTTGCTTGTTGTTTTCTGGCAAACCATCAGGGCGGAACAAGGAGACGAAGCCGTTGCGCCCAGTGCCGCGCGTCTGTCTGAAGAATCCTAAAACAGTCGACCAAACCAGTCGACCAAATGTTTTAGCAAAGTGAAGGCACACGACTTAGTCGGCCTTCGGCACTGGCTTTTGTCCCGAGCTCGGTACCCGGCTGCAGGTACTCGACTGGCAATTTAGAGGAGGGGCTTAGCGGAATCGTGCACCGCTCGGGCTTCGTTACGCATGTCACCGTGACGTCCCCATGCTCGCTGCTCTTTCATGCCCATTGGTCCAATGTGATGCGGCATGTCCGAAAAGGAAAAGAATGCACAACCCATGTGAAGCGCACCCAGTGTTGAGCTGAAAACACCCTGTGCTGCCAACAGCAAGAATCAAGCACAAGTAGCATCTCCAGGAGAAGCTACAAAGTCTAAAAAGGAATCTGCAGTTGCCCCGGCCTCAGAATCACTTCCAACCATTTCCGACACGAAGCTTACATCCCCGTCATCATCCTTGCCATCCTTTGCGATTGCTCGAACCATATGACAAGAAGATGTTGGCTCCAGCACCTCCTTCACCATGCCCTCTGCCATCTCCCCAGCAGGACCTGGAGAGCATACTGAGACAGTTACTGAGACCTTCTCGAAAGCAAAGCCACTGCAACCCTTCTGAGATCCTTCAAGCTCAGGTGATGGCCCGGCTTCTTGTCCTGCGCAGGAACGGACTTTTCCTTCTCGTCGGCATGCTCTTTTGTGTCTTTCTTCTCCTGCAGCGAGGTCTGAGAAGCCTGTTTTCGTGGTTCGTCTTGGCTCCTTCCATCGTTCGCACGGTCTGCTACGTTTTGGCTGACGGGTGCTTGTCTTGCAGGGCCCCATGGATTGGAGCAAATCTCCTTAACAACTGCTTCAGCAAGGGAGCCGAAGCCGAACTACTGCTGCGAAAATACACAGATCTCCTAAACCCACCCTGTCGGTGAAAATTCCTTGAGGTCTCCGACACCCTGCCGAAGGATGCTTGATGATCAGTTTTGGCGATCAGTTTTCGCGACCCATGATGATTCAAAACACTGCCAACAAGACGATATTCCACATGCTATCGATCTCCTTCCGGTGCTCCTCCAGAAGCTTCCGGTATTGGCCGTCCTCAAACAAGATTCGACTCGGACTGTCGCACTACCAGAGACGCCAGTGCAGCTTCCTGCGATCCGGAAATGCCCTCCCAGGGCTGCGATGCACCTGAGGAGCACGCGCAGGGATGGTCCCAGGAGCTTTCCTCCGTCTCGAAATTGAAGTAGAACACCTGCACGGCTTGTTCTTTTTTGCAAGCCCACAAGAAGTCCCTAGGTGCTCATCTGCTAAACGAAAGGGAGCAGCAGCTCAGCAAGCTACCTCACCCTTCTCCGTGCAGGTTTTCCACCTTGGGACCAGATACATTGGGTGAACCCAGTTGCACATAGTTGCGCTGATTGCACAGTGTGACACAGCAAGGTACATGAGAACAACGAGACTAGGCACGGGTGGGGCACTGGAGCAGAGATGCCCTCTCGTGCTATCCACAGCAAGTGCCTGTCGGGTGCATTGCCAAGGTGGTCATTAAAGCTGGAATTCAAGCTTGAACCACCTCCCCCTTCCAAGACCCATCAAAGTCCCTCCCCCGCAGGTTACCCCTCATCGAACCGGATACAATGATGAACTCAAGCCCCGATGCCGATTGTGTGCTGGTAGGTGCACTGTACTTGCAGTGTGCATGAGGTTAGCAGTCAGCAGGCAAGCGTCATGTCAGCATACGTCTGGCAAACAAGCGCAGGCCTCTCGGTTTCAAGGTCCATGCCCAGATACTCTGCATACTCCAAGACCTTGCCAATGACGGCTTGGCCAAGCAAAAAATAGTACAATGCAGCCATCCTCCATGTCCCGGGCCTGCTCCTCCGTGGGGGGTCCGTCCTGCACAGACAAAAGATCTGTCCAGCAACGAACCTCGAATGGTATCGAAAACATTACGAGTAGTGTCACACAGAAACAGGAACTCGCAGAGAGTGCGGATCCTCATCTTCCAAGACTTCGATCTCCGACCTTGGCAGTTGAGCAGGTGGAAAGCTACGTTGGGGCACCAAGGATTCAGAAAACGGCATGATGCTTCACCCTGATCCTCCGCTCGTCGATATCAACCGCACAACCATACACAATACCGACAGCCGTGGCAAGCTTCAACGAAAATACGGAGAGGTTGGGGGAACGCGAGCGGACAGCGGCATCACGACGGATCACACTGGAGACACACGACATGCATTGCCTGCCAACCACGAGCACACGCATTCACGCCGTGTCAGGTACCACATGCATCCAACGCATGGGCCTACGGAGCAATGCTGCGTGTCACCAGCAACTGAGCACTTGAGTATATCTGGTGTAAATTGTCATGGTCATAAGCCTGTACGAGTATGAACCAGGGAGGGATTGATTCAATTTTTGTTCTTGCATTTCAGCTGATGGTACGTCGAGACACTTCCCTTCGAAATTCTCACCGCGCATAGGCTGACATAGACTTGACGAGCTCTGTTGACAGAAGAGTCGGTATGGGTGCGTCTGCCCTTCTGCGTCTCCGTGATTTTCTGCCCTCTGCTGCATGTTGTGCCAGCAGTGTTTGGCAGGCGGCGGAGGGGTCTGGCTCAAGCTAGCATAGCTCAGGGAGAGACAAAGGCCTGGGTTGTGTATGGTCAGCGCTGCTCTGAAGCGCAGCACTGAAGCGAGCCATGACACAGGGGCCAGAACAGGGCAATGGGCACGGCCAGCCCGAACATCAAGCACCTATCTTCACCACAGTCTCAGTCGCGGACTGGGATCCCGTGCTGGCCTAAGCGATTTTGAGCGACCAGAGATCCGGAAGTATCCCGAGATGTGCATCCACTGCATCCGAGGACCTAGCCATCCCGTGGTCGGAGCACAGCGAGACTCAACTTGTTTCTGCCATGCGAGGAAGCATCGTCACAGCTGTGGTGCTGTTAGTGATGGCTTCAGGCTTAGCACGCTACGGTCCAAGTTGGTTGTCCACCTTCATTTGCACACTTCAGGATTTTGCTTGAGCCACAGGAGGTGGAGTCTGGAGTTACATTAAATGAAATCAAGCCTCAGCATCGCCACATCCGTGCAAAAACACATTTATGGAGCTCTGCCTGCGCAGCCTCTGCAGCAGCCTTGTGAGCTATGACTGCCTGAACGTGAACGAACTATAAACGTTCGCTTTCAAGATCGGACAGCAAAGCTTTTGCCTCCACAGAATCATCGCGAGCCGCCTTTCCACTCACGCAGGGACAAGGTGCTTTTGACATAAACACAGCTTATCTGCAGGAATATTGGCTGAAGCCCCTGGCCTTCTTCGAGACTCGGCCTAAAGCTGAACGCTCGCGTTCCTGCATTCTTCACCGGCAGGCTCTCCCTACTACTACCTACTACTACCTACTACTACCTGCTACTCCCTACTACCTACTACTACCTACTACTACCTACTACTACCTACTACTACCTACTACTACCTACTACTACCTACTACTACCTACTACTACCTACTACTACCTACTACTACCTACTACTACCTACTACTACCTACTACTACCTGCTACTAAAGTGCTTGGGCTTGATTGGATATGCTGGATGCTACATGGTTTCCTGAAACTACCGCCTGCAAGGACTCGCGAGAGCCATAAACTACTGGCACTGAATCCCGTGTCCTTGCGTTTGGATGCCTCTGCCAAAGCCTGTTCCAGGCGGCCTTTGATTTTCTCCAGGTCCTGCCCCAAAAGCTAAGGTGACTTGCGCTTGTGCCATCAGAGCAGCTGTCCCGTTCTCGTTGCCGCGCTGCCGTCTGCACGACAAGGAGGTGCAAGCAGAACAACAGCTGGACAAATTGAACGACAACAAGATGTACAGAAGTGGCCTCAGCTTTCTGAGCCCTCACAGTCAACTCCTGCAGTTGCTTGTCGCGGGAGGCCTGAGCTGAACAGTGAAGTTTCCACGCGGCGCTTTATCCAAACGTTCCGCGCCTGAAGAGATGGCCTGGCACGTGTGCATGCATGCAGTAAAACTGCGTCATTGGTGGACCGGGGTTGGCCCAATGACTCCACAGACGTTCCAGCCTTGTGCAGGGCGACGGACTCGAACTGCCTCGCTTCTTTCCAACAGGAAGGTGGCCTACACAGAAACCCCAAAACCAAACAAACCTTCTCCTTCACTCACAAAAAAAGTACATATGCGTCGCATATGCGTATGCGTATGTACATATATGTATATATATAGATATGCATTACTTCAGTCAAAGTCGGAATGTCCATAGTAAAAGGCCTCTTTCGAGGCCTGCTTGTTCGTAACAAAATGTAACGAAATCTCACAAGGACTTTATAATCAGAGGTTAAAGTTTCAGAAATAGAACGTGCAAAAACTCAGGTGTTTCCTGTATTCTTTGCACGGTTTTTCACATAAAATCAGACCTCCCGAAAAAGGACTTTGCCGCACATGCTCAGCATGTCATCCTCATCGGTATTTCCGAAGGTTTTCGTAGGACACAGGAAAAACTTAGAGCATGGCGGGGGGGGACAGAAAATATATGTGTATATGTATATATAGTTATATAAATATAAATATGCATATATGTGGATAGCTGTGGATATAGAAATACACATATGGTCACCGCCCAAAAAAACACCTCTCAGTTCTTTCTACACAGATATGGATAGAATATGATGATTGGTATGTACTGACTAGAAACACTGCTAATCCCATGATTTTTCATATTATCCAAAAATCGATATCATATATCAGCATATATATATATATATCTCTCTCTCTATATCATATACTTCTGCTTAGATCTACGCTGTGTTTCGATCCTCTCGGTAGTGGCTCTTGGGCGCGAACTCACGGGCAGCGGGGACCCGAAAGAACCGAAGCTGGTGTCGCCGCTGCTCCTCGTGACGGCTTTCGCACTCTACTCTCAACATCGCCTAGCATGACTCAACAGCACTCAAAGCCACAAAGCCCTATGAAGAGGCAGAAAGTCGTAGCGGCTTTTCTAAGCAACCGCACACACTGTCGGCCACACAACAATATAAAGTGAAACGCTGAATCGAGGATCGTCTGGATGTGCTGTCGCAAGCTGTCACACGCTGTCACCGAGGCGTGTCGGTAGAGAGCTTTCCGGACCTTCGAAGACTTCGCATGGCTTCTCGAGACTCAACTGCAAGGAAGCCCAACAAGCCAACAAGCCAGGTGGGGAGCATCTTGGCAACATCCTTCCGCTTGGACTGTGAACGTGCTGCGGTGCGCACTATCCTTGGCCGCACGTAGATCAGTAGTTCTTTCGAGGCGCAACAAAGGCTAAAGCTACGCATGCTACACAACTGAGCCGATGATATGACTGCATGCGCACTTTATTCCAGGGGGTGCTGAGGCCGCATTTTTAGCCTTTCAGAACACCTGCTTTCCAGTCAAGGCACGCATCTCTCTTGGAGAGATTTTGCTCGCGCCCTTCACCTGTAAGCAGTGAAGAATGGCAAAAGTGTCGCAGAGCAAGAAGTGTAAGGAAAGGACAAGCGGAATGGCAAGCACCAAGCGACTAAGCCCCAGCCTTCCTCAACAGGCGGCATCAACTCGGACAGCCGACCGATTAAAGCAGACTGAGGAGAGGTCCTGAGTGCTTTTCGTGTTGTCGCATCATGGCATCTGTGTGCATCTGTGTGCATCTGTGTGGGCCGCGGAAAGGAAACACTCAGGGACTCTCGGGCTCGCATTTCTGGCAAGAACACCCAGGCCGCTGCAAAGCTGCCGAAATCAGGACACGAGCCGCAGCCAACACCCAGGCCCAGAAACGTTGCTAAGCTTCGGCTTCGAGGAGTTGCTGAATCTTATGATCCTAGTTCAAGAACAGCAGGGCCAGGCAGGGGGTGAATTCGGTCTTGACAGCGTCACGCATCTCATGCTTGTCTTCACTCATAAGAATCATAAGACTTCAGATTGGCAGGACCCCATGCTCGTTCCCTTCCTCCCAACATCTCCCAGCTGTCCTGCCCCGGGGTTTCTGGAGAGGTCCAAGACCTCTCGCGCCGGGGCCTGAAAACTGTCCTCCCCGACTCTCCGCGTAACACTTCGGCAGAAGGCCCCCCGCGAAGTTCTGGAAGCGTGGGAAAAAGGTTCTTTCGGGTCCCACCTCTTACCTGGGGCAGCTGAGCATAGAGTGCCCCCTTGTCATGGCCAAGGCGGACAGATGCGGACAGAGCATTCGCAGTTGTGCGGGGTTGCTAGAGCAGGTTGAGGAGGAAATTCACACTCTGCATCACTCTGCATTAGCTGGCGTCGGAGCTGGGCGAGGCTAGCTCTGAATGGCAACCCGGCCACTGAGAAGCATCCAGCATGGTGGACTTCATGTGGTCTCCAGTTAAAGGAAACACATGCGGCCACAGCTCGTATGCCCGCAGATCACCCTGCCCAGGCTGCACACCGGCAAGAGATCGCAAGATTCGAAGTGCTAGTGTCTCAATGGCGTTTCCGCTCGCCTGTGACAAGAGCATGCCGTCGATGTCACTGATGGGCTGGCTCTGCAGATGTGCCAAGACTGCTGGGATGGAATCAGCCTACCGTGCGGCAGATGTGTGACACATTTGGGAAGATGTGCGCGACAACAGCTCATAGTGTCGCATGCATGCATTGCGAGCCTTGACAATGTATGCTCCGGTCCCGGCGTAGTGATACGCTGGGCCCCAAAAGTGCCACCAGAATGTTTCCTGTGCGGAATCGGATGCAGCATAGCATTGCAGTATCAAGAGCAAGGCACTTCTTGCGATCTCGCCTTGAAGGGCGTTCGCATCAAGTATGCATCTGGACAGCTTCTGTCGTCCGGTGTCTCCCCATGCGAGTCGTGGCCGAACTCTTGCTGGAAAGCTTTCTCCAACTGGCCCAGCAGACTGCTCTGACTGCTCTCGGGATGGGACTTGGCGAGCACCTGCCAGGGAATCACATCGAGTCCCGAGTCTTCGAACCTCGAAGCTGCCTTTGCCGCCGTTTGAAGAAGACGATGGTTGGATGTGGCATTCCTAGACAAGCACCCCAGCCAACTACTGCTGTCTTTATGCAGATCACACGTTGGTAGACTGGCACTGGGCAGCGTTCTGTCGTGCACCTTTGCGCGTCGGGGCTCCATACAAGATCCTGAGCCACATCCCCCACGCAAACGGTCCAGGAGAATGAGAACTCTGCTTGCCTCGACATCCAACCACCTTGACCTCGGCAGCGCGAAGCAGTAAAGATTAGAGCGCTATCTGAAAGCATTGGGTCGGGTCTCACATGTGGGCCGTGGCTCTCGCACTACCTCCAGCTGGACCGTGTTGACGCTGCTTTTTGATAATTTCGTCTGAGCATGAGGCTCTGCAGCCACGACATCAGTCCCAAGCTGGAGGAGTTCATGATGCTGCCCCTTTCTCCTGGAGCATCACCATTTGTCGGCCTTTTCTGCCGAAGCAACGCTTGCAAAGAGAAGTCGAGTCCTGGCTTCAGCTGAAGATCTGAAGCGCGGTTGAATCCCCAACCGGACACCTACGCGACACCCACACAACACCCACGCGACACCTACACTGCCGTTGCCCCCAACCACTCTCACTATGCTGCACCGGTGAGCTCGGGTGCATTTCAGCGCTGGGCCTTCAGCAAGCTCCAGTCACTGGGGGCACAGTCCAAGGTGTTGTCAATCAAAGCCTGCCAGTTGTGCCTGGGTGGAGTTCTTGCGAACACTTGAGACTGCCACACTACGATTCGATGAGGCTGGCTCGGTATCTCCACATCGTCCTCGAGGACCTCAGAGGTGCAGCCAACAATTCTACCGCTCGACACCTCTCGACGTGACAGCATCCCGACTGCAGCTGTGCCCCGTGCAATGGCTATCTGGCCTGGCCGCAACTGCCTCAACTCGGAAACGAAGCAGTCACCATGCGTGCTTAGCGTCAGAACGCCATGTGCGTGAGAACTCAGGGTGCCTGTGAAGCATCTCGAGCAGCTCAGAGTGGCTAACGTAGCAAGCCTCAGCCACAAATCGCGCTCCCAGCACTCGAAGCCATCCCCACACCCCCAAAGGCCATCGAAGTCACAGTGCCACTATGTGGAGACCACGAGCGCTCAGTCTGTGAAATATACGAAAGAGTCTCTGGTCAAAAAGTGGCACCCAGTTTTGCAGATGCTCTGAAGTGCACGATTGAGGCCAGTCTCAGCAATGCCGTGAGCAGTCGCAACAACATCAACAATATCTACACTGTCGGAATGCATGTTCATGCTTTTCTGGAGCTGGGAATATCACATGTCAAACTTTAACAGGAGTACGATTGCTAAGTCTCAAGGGCTCTGGCAACGGTTGCATTGGGCACATGGTCCTGCACGCTCTGCAGGTAGCTGACAAACTGACGTGTACAACAGCGCATGCACGGGGACCTGCTGGCGCTGAGCATCGAGAAGCTCGCTGGCAAGATTTTGTTTCTTGACATACTTCTGGTCGAACCTTCGCACAGGTACAGTCGGTACACCTGGGCGATATGTGACCAAGCTGAATATCTCGAACGATGAGAGCAGCACTCACCAGAGCTTACACGATTGCGGTCGATTGCCTCACAGCATGGCTTCGACAACCTTTAAGGCTGCCTCACAACGCACAAGGCCGCCTTGAACCTGTGCAACGTCATCTTGGCAGCTCTCCCCTGGCAATCCACTCAGGTCGAAAGCCGATGGCAGCACTCAGGTCCACGACCTGCTGCTCCATGTGCGCGCGGCGCTTCTCCTGTTCTCAAGCAGTCAAGCAGGAAGATCTCACTCTCCCACTCGGCATGGGCACTGGGCGCTGTCCTCGTCATCTGTATTTATGTAGTACACTACCAGCTCTGGCTTCGACTGGGTCAAAGTCACATCCCGCTGGACCAAAGACACCTACAGGGGCTGGGCCGGCTGGGCCGGCTGGGCCGGCTGGGCCGGCTGGGCCGGCTGGGCCGGCTATGTCGCAGGGTTCAGAGCATCACAGCGGGAGGGGGGTGGAGGGAGAGTGGGGAGAGGGGAGAGGGGAGATGGAGGGGAAGGATCCAGAATCAAACTGAAGACTCCAAACGAAAGCAAGCCGATTACTGTGGCAGTAGCAGAGCCACAAATGCAACAGCTGTCAGCTACGCATTCTTCCGAGCCTCGCCATGCGCAGAGATGGCAACCGAAGCAGAAGTGTCAAGGCTCCCGGCGGGCAAAACAAGAATGCCAAGAAGGCCAAGCCACGCCGGCATGGCACCTCAGCTGCCCTCGAGCCCTGAAGGTTGAAAGCAGTGCCATGAGAACCCTACGAGAGGGTTCAAATTCAAACTCGTGAGCACGGATGGGAGCACAGTTTTGTACGACACAAAAACACCCAAAAATCTCATGCTGGGCGATACTTCGACAGGCACCAAGGCTCCGGCTCAGCTCTTGGAAGGGCAAAACATGAACGTGCACGGAGAGGAAACCGTGTTGAAGCACGGCTTCCGCAAAGCTGCAAAGCTTGAGCCGAGAAGAGCAAACCATGGCAAACCCAAGCTGCAATCGACCGTGCAATCACAGCATCTGCAGTCCTCTACGAACTAGTTTGCAGTGTGAGTTGTATCACCGTCAAGCACCGAAGGCTCCCGCTGCCTTCTTCCTGCAGTTCCTGCTCTTTGCGCCTCTCTGGCAGCTTTGAGCTCCTCCTCAGCACATGGACAGCACAACCTGCACGTCACACGCACTCCAGAAACGAATGGCTCCTGCAGCTTCGTGTTCTCATGAAGCAAGCTGTGAACTCGACCATCCCGTTTGCATCTGTCCTGAGGACAGGGAAAGATGAGCCACCGAACGCGATGCCACGAGCCTAAGCCAATCCTCGGTCCGCTCGCCCAGCAAAGCTTGCTGAAGACGCCGGCCACGATTCTCGTAAGCCAACAATACCTTCTGCAGGTTCCCGTACCGATCTGATTTGAGATTCGTGAGCTTGATCATGCTGGAAAAGTTACGATAATCCACGCCTCAGCACATGTGGTCCACAGACCATGCCCATCGGCAACAATTTGAGTTAGCTGTTCACCTGACGCATCTTCAAAAGCATCATAATCATGATGAGGACCAGTGACTGCTCAGTGACTGTTGCACTCTTCGCACCTGGGAAGTCTTTGGCATCCTTCGACGTCAGAACGTGCTGAACCTTGCCAGAGCTTCCCAGGATCAGGACAGAGCTCAAGCAGTCTGCCTTCTGCCTCGCGGAAGCCGTTCCGCCTCAGGAGGCTAATCACATGCTTGAAGTCACCGATCATGGGCTCCTCTGCAGAAGAAGCGCTCAAAGTCGGCTCTCAAAGTCGGCTCTCCAGAGCATATTCTCGTCTTGACTTCGGGTGTCCCCAGCCCCGTCATCAGCCCATCATCCCCATCATCCCCATAGCAAACCGCGTCTGCCGTGTCCCATATTGTCAGGTTCTCGCCTCCTGCCTCCGATGGACGTGTTCTCGTGTGCAGCATCAAACTACCCCAGTAAAATAAAATGTGTATAACATTATTTTGCTTCGAACATCCCCACCTTAAGGATTTGGATTGGGCACTCCAAGGAGTCTCTGGGGTTGGGCACTCCAGGGGGACTCTGGGGTTGGACACTCCAGGAAAACTCGCAGGTTTGGCACGCCAGACAATCTGGCATTGGGCACTCCAGGAATTCTCTGGGGTGGGCACTCCAGGCAGTCTCTGGGGCTGTGCACTCCAGGGAGTCTCTAGGAGTGGACCGGGCGAGGAGAAGGGTTGAGTTTAAAATCTAACAACGCCATACCGAAGGTGGGGAATTTCGCTTGTGTCAGATTCCCATCCTCCAGCCAGTTGCACAACAACATCCCGCAAGGCCACATCAGCTTTGTGTGCGTCTCTCCCCGAAAGGATCTGCAACTGGAGATCCAGACTTCGTGAGAATGGACCAAATATGTACCAGCGGCTGCCTCGACATGCAGAGAGCTCGAGTAGTGGTCATTGGCGGCCTGAAGAGGAACATGTCGGGCTGCAAGCTCCTCTCTTCATTGATTTCCAGCATCAATGACTACTGCAGCTGGCATGTTTGCTATGTGTCCGGCAGTGGAATGCTCGTACGAGTCTCCTTCACACAATAAATGTGACGCTGCATAATGACTCGACATGCAAAGGTGAACTGCAGCACAAGCTGTACAAGCTTTTTGTTTCGCAGGCGCTGCTTGGAAACAATGAAGGTAACACAGTGTTCGAAGCGGTCACGTAACGTGCCCCAGATCTGGTGCAGCCCACTCGGAGGGTTCGAACCAGCCTGCCCGATCCAAAAAAAGCAAGAAACATCTGTGGGGATATATTGGGCCACGCAGCCTGTTGGTTACAAAGGTACTTGTCTTCTCTGCTCGAAATTCTCAAGCTCTCAACTTTGCTTTTTCATCTGCAGCACTGCTGGGTGGCTTGACTATCTTGCCTTCTTAATCACTGTCTGATGAAACCACAAATTTGCGTACAGTCTATGAAGCCGCGAAGGAGACAAGAGCGAAGCGATATCTCTCTTTCTTGCTGAACTGCTGGGACATGTGCATCAGGATCATCGTAGACGCCCTCCATAAGCGTTGAGGTTGGCTTCACCGAGGCCACGTGCCACCACACGGGTGAAACGCCTCTGATATACATACTTCTATTGGGACACTGGGCATCCCACCACCTTGACTCACCAGCTCCAAGAAAGGAGGAATTTTTGCAACTCCAGATCTTGCAAGGTGCTTGCACATTCCTCCATCTTGTCGCGTTTGACCAGCAGCAAGTGCAGGGACGTCCACGCTGGAGCCAGCCGTGGCCGTCCCCTGTGTCCCCATGCTGGAACATGTCAAGACCACGACACCAAGGACAAATCAGGGACTTGTTACAATCAATCAGACGTGGACAAAGACAGGCCAAGGCATGTCTGGCCATCATCTTCACTGCTGGACCGGGCCACCTCATCGATTGGAATCCGCAAATCCTAGACACTGCTCGTCCCAGCGATTTCATGGGCAGAGCCCATCACGAAGATCGAGCAGATTTTCTGCACGTTGGAAGGATCCACGTCAAGGGCAACAGCCAAGATTTTCATGAGCCCCAAAAAGTTGGAGCCCTGTCTAGAAACATGGAAACAAATGAGCAGATGCAGGGAGTTCAATGTGGTGTTTGTTGGCTCATGTTGGCGGAGCCATGCCTCCCATCTTGAACTTCACCCCGGTGTCGATGAGTCGCTCCAGGAGGCACGTCCCCCCTTTCAACACAGGCAAGTTCGCGTGATTTTTTTCACTGCATACACTGCACAGCATGCTGCATCACGGCAGCATCATGGGCCTGCGACACTGGGCGTCAGCACTCCCCCCGAATGTTGGAGCCTGGTGCAGGACAACAAATAAGCCGGAGACATGATCCCTAAGATCCCTAAGTCCCCCTAAGTGTCTCCTCTCATCTCTGCTCCGACTCTTTCCCATTCTAAGCCTGTCGGAGTCGAAGCGCAGAGTCAGCGCCATCTCCACCTGAGCTCTGACTCCCGCGTCTCCCACGACCCGCTCGCCTTGAAGACAAGGAATCAGAAGGACATGCGGAGCTGCGGCTGGGCCGCAGCGACTCGGGCTGATTCGAAGTAGCCATCCGCCGCAAGGATGCTGCACTTTTCCTTCGAAGGATGCCCAGACACTGCTGCAATCTGCAACACAGCACTGCCACACTACAAGCGATGCGAGGTGACATGGACGGCCTGGTGCCCATCCACGGACTCAGCGTGGAGGAAGTAGCCAGTCCACGCACTCATGTCCTGCGAGGTGGAGTGAAATTATCGCTGTGCTCTATGTTCAAGTTTAAATGTCTGAGCCTCCACCGGTGGCCCCTCAACTTGGTGGTACTCCTGCCGGACTTCGCAGACAAGAAGAGTGTCCGTGCTGACGTGTGCTACAACTGCTACGAGTAGCAGCAATTGCCCGTGCAGTTGTCCTTGCCCTCGATCTTCAGAACGCGCAACTCTTCGTCTAACGTGATTCCGTATTGGCCGAAAGGAGCCAAAGCCTCACAAAGACTTGCAGAAGATGTTCAAAGTTTGAAGGCCATGGCAATGCAATGCAGTCCTGCCCATCTGGCATCGCCTGATGCAACTGGATGATTGTACTGGTCTTGGCCAAGTTGGCAACACACTTCTGTTTACTTGCCGGCCTTCAACTGGTCTACGCGCTCTGGGGGCAGCATCGCAAACTCTGTGAAGTTGAATGTAAGGCCATATGGCTCGTTCCTGGAAGCATGCATCGTGCCATGTCCACCATATTGCATGCCTTGCAGCTTCCTGCATCTAAGTGGCGCCAGATCTGCCTGCAGCATGTTCGACCGCCGCACCAGCCGGGTGTCAAAGAAAGAGTTGACGTAGGGAGCTCGCCAAACACCAAGCTTTTTGTCCTTGTCGAAAGCGCCTATCCACTAGTCCAGTCAGCGTGTTCCGTGAGGGTCCTCTGAAATCTTCGCCATCTGGCTGTCCTGGCAGTTTAGCTTCGTTTCCGTTCTTCTCTAAGGCCCTTGGCTACCATGACTGTATGTCGCTGAATTGCAGGTGAAGGTGGTGTCACACACCCTTAAGCAAACAACAGAATACTTCGACACCAATAGGAGTCATAAATCAAAAAAACTATTTAAAAAAAAAAAACACACACACACACACACACAGAGTGAATGACATCCTCAAGCCTCAGCCGTAAAATCTTCCACCGTCACAACTGCAAGGACAAACTAGAAACCAAAGCGGCATTGAAGAAGACGCAACGACACTCCAAACACCTATACATCCAAAAGCAAGTAGTCTTCACCTTGACATGCGCACGCTCCTGATCTTCCACGCGAGGTTTGGGCGTCACAAGGCCCGTGCCCATCTGAATGTCCACTTGCTTCACCTCAAGTCCAGACATGGACCCACAGAGTCACAGAGTCGAACACGAACTGTCCTTCTGCAGCCAAGCTGCCCCGTTACGGTCGAACTGTGGGATGAAGCCACCCATCCTTGAATCCAGAGATCGAGTTTAGGTTTAGTCCAGCACAAGATTTAAAAGTACTGTCCAACGGTCACTCTTGCCGCTCCGCTGCGAAAATGGGTCCAACATTGCACCAGCTACCTTTGCAGCTGAAAGCACGAAAAGCCCCGAACTCTACAGCAGGACTCATACAAATGCTGGCTGTTAGGCTGCCTCTGCTCCCATGCTGCCGTCTGATGCAGCACTTAACGCCGCCCTTGTTTTCAGCGTGCCACCAGACACGCCAGCCACATGACCGGCACCTCACACACGAGCACAACCGCCTCCAAGTTCAAGGAGTCAAGCCGGTGCCTCCGCAGTAGCACACCGCAGATCGAGTGGCCTGGAGAACGCATCAGTCAATGATGCACTGGATCGCACCCCGATTTACACAAGCCTGCCTGTCCAACACTCTCCTGCAGCAGCAGAAGCGTGATGCGGCCAATGCGGCAGCTCGCAACTGATTACCGACAGGAGCGAGCGAGAGAGAGAGTCCTTGAAGCTCTTTGCCAGCATGTACACGCCAAGATCAGGATATGCACTTCCACAGCAGGAAGGGACAACCGTCACCCCAGCCTTCAGACCACACTGCAGTCAATCCGGAGAGGATGATGTGCACAAATGTGTACTGGCAACCAGCTTCAAGGTAAACTGGGGAGGAGACATCTCGTGCATACCGATGAAGCTCCTGGCAACCCCATGGCTACAAGACCTTGTCACGTCCTGTCACATTGCTGTGAACTAGCGAGTTTCTAGTAAACTGCGGCCTTCACGCGGAGGCTCCAGGGAACCTTCCCCAAGCATGCGAACTTCCTCTTGCCTAAGCTATCCTACAGAGCTTGGCGGCCTCCATGCTGACATCCACATAGTGCGCTTTGCACCAGATGCAAGCATCTACCAAGACCTGTGAGGCGTTCAATCTCACCATGCGATGATGCCATGGCACTGCCTGAAATCTTGCTGGCCTCACCCTCTGCCAACATGTAAGGGCCCGCGACGTTGACCACGACATGTGCGCTCCTCGCTCGAAGAGCTGTACTTCCCAGCATAACTTCGGCATTGAAAAGATGCCAAAGGACCATGGAAAGTCTTTGCATACATCCGTTGAGCCAGATGATGCAGCTGATGCAGCTCAGGCTCTTCACCAGATCTACAATTGAGACCACGTCGTCATAGCTTGCTGAGAGGACAGGCGCATCCTGTGAAAGGGGACAAGGAGGGAAGATGTGAGATGCCAACACGCAGCATGTGCAGCCGAACTCCTCCCAGGGTGTGTCTTTCAGCTCTCGGTCCCGCATTTCTGCCACCTGACAAGTGAGGAGCAATTGAGGAAAACTACAAGTGCATCTCACGGCAATAGTGCTCAGCATTGTTCGGTAGTGATGTTGAAGGGACAAAAGCTTCCCTGGGCATGGTCGCATACATGTGAAGCCGAAAGAGGACAGCAAAAATGAATAGCTAAGTGGGGCGAGTGACGATCATAGTGTCGTAGCGAGCAAGCCATCAAAATACTCTGTAGCAACTAGTGTAAACTCTTCCAACTTCACCATGCCACCTTCGACATTCGAAAGCTCTCTATTTGCCCTTGGTAGAAGTGGCCTTGGTGGCAGACCGGCCGGCCAAGGCAAAGGTAAACTGCTGCTTGTTGGGCTGCAGCGCGTATCGCTTGAGGTACCTTGTCATGTCACACTTTATCCGGTCCCCCAGCAAGACACTTGACACAGGGCACTGCATCATCAGGTAGCCCTGGTAGCCAGAAGCTCCGTAGAACACAACGTCAAAGCGCTTTCCGTCCCACCTCAGATGACCCTAAGCCCACAAACTCGGTGCTACTCCAGGAGCTCGAAGACACTGAGATGACGACTGGCTCGCCCAGGTGAAGTCCTTAGCATGCTGCAAAATGCAAGTCACAAGTCCCACCCGAAGAGCGGCACTGAGCTTCGGACCATAAAGTGAAGCCAGTGATCCTCCAAGCGCGCCAGCGCATCTGGATCTGCGTCGCCCACCTCCTCCTGCCCCAATTTTCCGGTTTGAGATGAATTGCACGTGTCGGGTTCCAACTTCGTGATGGATGTTGCAGGCTCCTGGGCATCCACTTTGGCCAAGGAGTCTGCAAGCGCTTCGTACCTGACAGCGTCGGTGGTGCGGTGCTGGATAGCATCGGCAATCGTCATGATTTGGCACAAGCCAACACCGAAGCCTGGACATCATGTCCGCGCTGAAGTACTTCTTCTGAAGGGGCGTCTGCCCGCCTTCATTCTCCTGACAGCAAGGAACCATGCAGTAGAGATGTTCCCTAGCTTCGGCGTGGAAGCTGAAGAGTGCTTCCTGCGCTTGCAACTGGCCGCAATGAGGCAGCAACAAGTCCTGTATGCTCTTCAGTCGTTCTGCCGCAGCCGCGGCGGCCGCTTGAGCTGCGCTGCCTGCAACCTTGACACACTGCAACGGCTGATATGCAAGCCAGTGTGCTGCGACTATGCAGGGGTCCTGCACCATCGTCAGCGCAAGCTGTTCAACATGCCCGCCGTGGCATCAGTGGTTCCATGCACGCATGAGTTGTTGGTCATCGTGTAGTATGGTGGGAGTACATTGGTGGACAACTGTAGGTGTCTTTGCTCATCGTGCGCCCATGAGATCGGAAGATGCTGAGCCCAGTCCACGCATGCAAATAGCAAACGCTAGACACCTGTACTGTCCGCCATTGCAGCTCCAAAGCACTGATGGTCTGATCAGCCTGCTGCCCTTTGGCCAACAACTCCAGACCCCTTGGGTCTGGCATGGCCAAAAATGTATCGTGCGCCCGGTGTCTTTGAACAATGTTGAGCATTTGCTGAACCCGGGTCCTTGCTTGGCAGGGCTGTGGAACAGTGGCCGCCTCAGACGGAACGTAGCTAGGTGATGCTGTTGCATGAGTTCTCCGCGCCTCAGGGGTTCGTCTAAACCTGGCTGCGTTGAGCACAATGTCGCAGAGCAGATGTGAGAGAGGTCTCAGCTGCACACCCTGCCCACTCAAACCGTGTCCTTGTCTCTGCAGCTCCTGACAAGCACACTACATCTGTCACAAGGCTGTGTCAAGTGTGTCCCTGTCCCTCTTGCATTTCGAAATGGCGATTCCTCGGGACTTCCAGGCTCTCCATCCCGAGACACGCCGTGCATTCGGGACAAGGTCGGCTGGTCCGGATGGTCCGGATGGTCTGGCTGGTCCGGATCCTGACAGAACCATATCTCTTGAATTGAAGCCACATCCCCGAACCTTGCGGCCTGCGAGGTCCAGCTTGAGCTTGCAGTTGCACCTCAAGCCGACAAAAGCAAAACCCAAGCAGCGCAGTCCGTCCTTGGCAAGGCCAAGAACAACCAATAACACTCTGTGCTGGCGCATTCGGGCGCGCGAGAAGGTGGTGCCGGAGGCAGCGGGCGATGGACCAACCTCAAGTAGAAGGGTGTTGACAAAGCTTCCAACTGCAGAAACGTCCCACACGATTTCGCGCCTCTTCCACATGTCTTCCCTCACTTTTGCATCAGGCTGTGGGGCTCCAGCCTGAGCAATTCTCTGTACAGTTCGTCACAATTCTGCATTCATCTGCAACCTCTGCACTCATCTGCGACCTCTGCAGTCTGCGTGTCATATCTTGGGGTTCCCCACAGCGGCTGCTGCCACCGAAGCCGCCGCAGCTGCGGCCTCACAGGCACATACAAGCGCCTTCTTTACTGGAGAGAATCACTTCAGATATGTTTCAGAAAAGATGAGGGTCAAGCCGCAGAGCTCCAAATCGGCGGTCTCTGGAAGTGTTCTGGAGTGATGGCCTTGCACGAGTCTGCCGGCCCAACGTTGATAAATGGCTGGATTATAACCGTGCTAGGCAGAGATATTTCTAGTGAGTATCTTGGATCTTCTTCTTGGCGGCACTCGCATACTGTGTGCACCCATTAATCGACCTGCAAAATGCAACCATCTCCAACAACAAAAACCTTGACAAGAACTAGAACGGGGTGGATGATCGGTGAGGGTTTTCGTCGCTGCAAATTGAAAGACCAATGCATCTACTGTACCAGTTCCATGCATGAAAACACTGCAACCTGCGCGATTTGGGCAAAGAGAAAGGAAGGTGGCACAGTCATCATTTTTGCGATCCGCAGAGACTGGGATTCTCTGAGCCTGAGATGTATCTGTCAAACTATATGCATTCAGTATTTGTGTAGCGTACCTGTGTTCCCTTGCTTGACAAATTTCCGGGGCTATGCCGGCTATGTGCTGACCATGAAACAAACCGAGGGGTTTGGGACGTGAGGGGCATCTAGACTTCAGTCGACCCCGCAGGACACAGATGCACAAAGGCTTGTCCGAGTATCCTTCAGCAAAACAAAAGGCTGAACCTCGTAAAAGATGTCAGAGGCAGCTGGAGACGCTGTGAAGCCATGCATGCCTGTCCGCTGCCATCTTTCTCTTGGGATTTGGGATGAAGGCGAGAATGCTCTACCCTGCTCAGGCCGTCCTCCTCGGGCATGCTTTCGCAAGCTCACACGAGCTCACGTTAACTGCTTGAAAACAACTGTCGCGAACAAAAAATCAGGGGAAAAAAGACGTTCATGTCTTGCACACCCTGGAATACGAGCGCATTTTCGAGAATCTTGAAAGTGCACTATCTGTGTTAGGACCAGTGTATCTCAACGTGCATTATCTTTGCAATTATTTTCATATTCATTCCATCTCTAAGTAAGCTTGATGTCACGTGGTGCCTGGCAAACCTATCTCTCTCGTTGCACTGAACCGAGCTGCTAGGCCACAACAGCTTCGCAGGATCCAGAGGCATCCACAGAGATGGCTAATTGGCACGACACCGCAGAGCCCGGCAGACAAGCAACGCCAGCCGGACCCGAGGCCGCTCAAAGCTTGGCACGTTTCGGATGATCGGCATGGAGACTTGCCGAGTCGCCGAAGCGGAAGCCTGGTACAGTCAGTCAGAACTGTACACATGCACATTATTCACGTAATGCATCGCATACGTGTAGATACCAGAGATACACATGTAGGAAGATACACATGTAGGAAGATATATCTGTACTTGTGCACACGTATGTACAAATATGCAGACACACATACATATATATATATATATATACGCATGTACATCTATTCATATACATATATATATATATACTACATACATATATATATGTATGTATATGGTAACCCCCCCAAGACCGACCTCACACATAAAACAAAGAGCAGTAATGCAGACATCTACATTAATACAGATACTTACCATACAAAAACCGGAAAAAAACACACAACAACCTACAAAAAACAAAACAAAAATACTAGAACCAACATTTTGGGAGACTAGCGTGCTGTCTGCGGGGTCTCCGCAACCCCCCAAAAAACCAAAAAAACAAAAAAAACACCAAAAACCAAAAAACAAACAAAAACAATTGGGGGACCTGCCCCGAACCAAAAAAAATCAACAAAAAAAAACAATACAAAAAACAAAAAATGGAGAACCACGACCTGGGCCCTTTTTAGTTTTTGGTTGTGTTGGGTGTTTTTGGTTTTTTTGGTTTTTTGGCTCGGGGCAGGTCCCCCAATTTTTTTGTTTTTTTGTTTTTTTTGGTTTGTTTGGTTTTTTGGTTCGGGGCAAGTCCCCCAATTTTTTGGTTTTTTTAATTTTTGGTTTACCTGCCGGGAACCCAAAAAACCAAAAAAACAAAAACTAAAAAGGGCCCAGGTCGTGGTTCCCCAATTTGTTATTTGGTTTTTTTTTTTTTGGTGCGTTTGGTTTCTTTGGTTCGGGGCAGGTCCCCCAATTTTTTGGATGTTTTTGTTTTGTTTTTGTTGTTTTTTGTTTTTTGGTTTTTTGGGCGGTTGCGGAGACCCCGCAAACAGCACGCTAGTCTATTTAGTTTCTCGAACAATTGCTGCTACCATCCTTATTAGACGCACAGAACATATACATACATGATGTGGGGAGATATTCTACCTCTTCTTTGCATTCCATAGGAGGAAAGCCTTTCAAACATTGGCATTTCTTGGGAACCCGGCTCACTATTTGATTGTAATTCTCTTCACGTTTTCCCAAGAAAATGCCAATGTTTGTGGGGCTTGCCTCCTATGGGATGCAAAGAATTAGTACAAAGTGGAACCGCTGGGAGGGCGTGGGTGGGCTTGTGGTGAATCTTGATTTTCTTGCATCACTCCGCGCGCGCGAATACTTCCAAGTTCCCTACCAGCAAAGGCATTTCCACCACCCAATATCAAGAAATGATACTTGCTCACGGTATTCTCGCACCCCCCGGCTTACATATAACGCTTTTACATGTCGCTCTATGCCCTCGAATACTTCTTCGTCTTACGGTTTGAGGATTAACATCCTTTGCCTTCTTCCCTCGTCATACCTGTCCAGAGCGGAATCTCCCAAAGAGACGCGAACATAAAAAAATGCCTTTTTTCTGTCGGTTCGGGGGGGGGGGGGGTAGCATATAGTATATATATATATATATATATATATACACTTCATCATGCATGTGTATATATATATGCACATATATATATATATACTCAACCCTGTTGCGCTCCAACCCTGAGAAGTCGTTTAGGGAGATGTTTGGATGCCAAGCATGTCGCACACACAAGGTGCCGGGGTTCAGCTCCCCCCTTCAGGAGAAGTGCACTCGGGCACACCACTGCTTCTGGGCTAGGCTCCCAGGAGAAAGCCGCACTGGAATCCACTCTTCGCTTTCGACGGCAGCCGCAACCTGGGGCGGGCGGGCGGGCGCAAACTGACGAATCGAGTCAGCAAGACAGCTTCACGCAGCTCAAGCAATGGCTGCGGACTCAACAGGCCAAGCATGCAGTCGTTTACGCGCAGCCGAGGGTTAGTGGCACGCGCTGGCCATTAGCCCACCTACCCCAGCGCGACCCGACCAACCCCGTTGCGCTCCAACCCTGAGAAATCGTTTAGGGAGATGTTTGGACGCCAAGCATGTCGCACACGCAAGGTGCCGGGGTTCAGCTCCCCAACGCAACGCCGCATCCAAACATCGTCGTACGCCCATGTACCTGATCCAAACTGCAGCGCACACGACGATACGCCCTAAGACTACAGCACGCCTCAACGCGGCGGCTCAATCTTGGAGGCCCGACCTAGATGCTCTGGTCTCCCAGCACTCAGCAACTGCTGCCAATCCACAGACCTGCGACTGTCCAGCGACAGCTCGCGCCAGAATTCTGGATAGACGTCTGGTCCCCGTGACAACATGTCGGCCCAGGTGTTTCTGGCTCCAGCAACGTGGGACACCCGCAAGTTAATGCGTTCACGCATGCAATACACCGCTGCAGCCTGAAGCACCCCGGCGACAGGCTCCTTCATAGAGAATCCTGTCGCGGACGTGCCCACCACACCAAGGTTGTCGCAGCGCTGTCGGACCACGACACGGCCTGCGTTTGTCACAATCCCGTCCTGTCGTTGGAGGACGAGCAGGATCAGCTGGGCCAGGGCCTCCAAAGCACAAATAAATCGCCTGCAAGCCTGTGGCTTGCGCCTTGGGCCGCATCCAATCCGGCACGTCTGCCCACTGAATGCTGAAAGAGAACCAACGTATCTGCGCGGGGTCAAGCTGGTTCCCGGCAGGCAGCCACCAGCCTCCCAGGCCTGCCTCCTTTGCATTCGCGAAAGCGTCAGCTGCAGCAACCATCGACCTCTGCTATCCTCTGCTCAAGCTCAACTAAATGCACCGGTACTCTAGCCTCCACTAGTCGCAAGAAGAAGCTGGCAACATGCTTCTCCTCTGCGCAAGGCTTCACCGAAAGCCAGGCCAGGCCATGCTTCCATCGCAGAGTATCTTGCCACCCTGCTGGGCGGGCCGGCTTCCCACTGCACTCCAGCAGCTGCCATCCCTTGAGGACATCCGACAAATCCGCATCTGCAAGCACCGTCAAGTCGTTTCCAAGCAAACCTTCCAGCTCAGCCACCTGTCTACGATCAAGCTGGATAAAACGCAGCGCTGGCTTGCGAAGCATGTGAAAGAAAACACTCAGCCAGGGTTTCAACCACCTAGCGCCACATGTGAACCAAATAAGTAGCCCCAAAAAGGATTCGATATCGCGGCGAGAGTGCACCACTGATGACCGGAAGCAAGGCGGCGGAGGACACTGCAAAGTTTGTTGAATCGAGTCAGGAACAAGCACAAGACAGTTTCACGCAGCTCAAGCGACGGCTGCGGACTCAACAGGCCAAGCATGCGGTCGTTTACGCGCAGCCGAGGGTTAGTAGCACGCGCTGGCCATTAGCCCACCTACCCCAGCGCGACCCGACCTTCATCATGCATATATGTATATATATATATATATTATGTATATATATATATATAATATCAACGAGTGAAACTTGTGACATGCGTGTCGCAATCTTGCAATGTTTGGAATCTACGGCGGCATACCCAACGAGAAGCGAAGCCGCACCTGCAACTCCCCGGCATATGGCGCCCGGCTCGGCGACAACTGTCCATGCAGCCATTTTTTGAGGGCAGAAAGAAAGGAAACAGTGCAGACCAAGCTAAGGCGGATGCAGAGGAGCTGGAGGTCTTAGCGTGAGGTGACAAACTTCGGCTTCCGCGGGCATGTCGCCAGTGCAAGTCTGCGGACAGCCGGAACATGTGCGAACTCTTGCAGCTTCATCGACGACAACGGAAGAAATGCTCTTGCCAGAAGCACCTAGACTTGGTGGGGGTGGCGGTAGTGGCGATGCGTCTGGAGGTGGTTGTGGTGGGCTCTCCACCTCGGCCCTCGGCCGAACCTCCAAGCACCAAAAGAGGTTGACAACACTTCCTGCTGCAAGTCAGGAGATTCTTATTTACAACGTCTGGTTGCCTCCTCGCGGGCTGGTGGCCTCGCTGCACCATTCAACATACTCACCACGGTCGACATATCTGTCATATCTGTCATCGGCTCCTCTCCGGTCGGCCCGGGAATGGAGGCAACGGGCCTGAAACGCTCTCTCTCTCTCTCTCTCTCTCTCTACTGCCGCTGCTTCAATTGCGTTGTGAGCAACCGGCGGACTTCTCTCTGCGGCAGCTTTGGAGGCTTGCCCACTGTGGCCATGCGATGCTTACTTGGCCTTGTTCAGTGCTGATACTCTAGGGAATGTGCGTCGCTGTCGGCTTTCCGGCTTCAACTCAAGCTGTGCTGCTTGATGTTTGGACAACAGCAGCTTGACCCTAGATTATTGCTACCGGTTTCAGCCAATGGCGATGACGATCTTAAATCGAGTCATGCATTTGTGTCCCAAGACATTGCTCAGCGCACAGCAGACGTGGGCTCGTTTCGTCTGCGGTCGTTTGGCGCTTCGAGGACATTCGTTCGCAGTACAAAGATGCAGCACCCAAGGTGTGAAACATTCCGTATACGGCCCGACGCAATGCTAAACCACGAGGGTAAGAGATTCCAGGACCATAGAGGTCCAACGGCACTGCAGGCAAGGGGATTGTACAGCTGTTCAGGGCTGGACCCAAAGATCCAGCCTCATTCGGCGCAGCATTTGGCTATCCAGTTTGGTTCAACGCCACTCAGGCCACAAAGCCCGACACTCATGTGACTGGACCTGAAATTAAGTATTTAAGTACACATTGCATACTGACTTGGTATCTGGACCTGCCAAGAAGGGGTTGTGCTCACTGGACTGAAAATGTCATCACAGAGCACACTTTCTCATCAGTTTTGGATACAACAACCTCGCACGCTTTGAATGCGCAAGTTGCCAGTCTCAATTCCGTCTCACTCGCTCCCGAATCACCAGTTGGTGAAGGGATCTTGAGACCTTGGCGAACATCGCATCTGAAATATCTGGACAGCTTCCAAGTACGAAGAGATGATTCTCGATGCAACCAGCTTGTACGGTCCCCACGCGTTGACTGCAGGAGGCTCTTGGTCCGAATCCGGATAGTCATCGAAGTTGCTTGTGTCCGTGGCACCCTTCACAGCCGGCCTCGATGCAGGCGTCAAGAATACGGCAGGCGTCAAGTATTCAAGTATTCACATCCAGGTCGCGCGTCACGTAAACTAGGCTGTCGGCTTGAAGGGAGCCTCAATCTTCTTGGCAAGCAGGTCATCCCAGCTAAGGTCCTGCCATGCAGTGATTTGCGAAACACAAAAGCAAGACCGAGCGTGATCGCAGTAATCTCATTCCTTGAACCATTTGTGCTCTTTGATGTCCGCTGCGCCGTTCTTGAGATTGCCGAAGCGCTTGCCTACGAAAAAAGAGAGGAATGCAATTTTCACAGACGTAGGTCAGAGCTGCAAGCACCGGCTCCCCCACCGCTTCTCCTAGCACGCTGGCAGTCGCTGGGTGTCAAGCCCAGGTCGGGGGTGAGAAGCTTCTTCACCAAGCTCTTCGCCTCGCAACAGTCATGGAGTCCACTTGGAGCCCACTCAATGCGAAATGTCGAAAGAAGCAATTTTGGTGGCCTCCTTGTGGAAGATCTTCGGAAACGTAATCTTGCCAGCCTCAGCAAACAGCTTCAGGGATCTCTTCTCCAGGCCCCAAAGCTACGGGACAACTCCGCTCTACGCGGGAAATTCTTGTTTGCCTGACCTGACTAGACAAGATGAAAAGCCAGGGGAATAATGCCAACATTATGTGCTCCTTGTGTGTTTGTGTGTACATCTGCTTCAGCAAGGCTGATTATGCGCCCGTGAGAAAGCTAGAGAAGCATTGCGTTGCTTAGGTCACTGCGAGGATCTTCTGGTAGATGCCCATCCTTGGTTGAGAGAATGCTGACAGCACACCATAACTGCCAAAACTGCAGCTGTGGACAGCTGTGGAGACCACTGGATTCACTTGAACCAACTGAGGCTGTGGCGGGTCCTCGTCCACGAAAGGAGGATAGCCGACAATCATCTCGTAGATCAGGATGCCTGCGCATGCCGCAATGCTTCAGCAGTGCCATCTCCATCCCAACAAGTGGAGCGCTGTAACGCCAACTTGCATCGAACAAAGCTGATGCTACGTGAACTGCCTAGGGTCCACCAGTCGACAGGCTTGCCATGCCTAAGAACGAGAACGTTGCATGGCCGCAAATGTCAGATCCGCCGACCCCAAGTGCACATTGCAGCTCGGGTCTCCAACCCCTTGTTGAGCAGGACTTCTGGTGCGATGTACTCCGGGGTTCCGCAGAGCGTGTATGTGCGGTGCCTTGTCATGACGAATCAGCATTCATTGACTTGCTCACATCTCTCAGATAAAAGTGCTTAAGTCGTTGGCTCAATGACTTTGGCAAAGCCGAAGTCCGTGAGCTTCACATATCCTCAGAGCAGCTTTCTCGTTCGGTCAGCCTGAACCCACACAACTTTTTGTCATCTGCTGTCGCTTGAGGCCGGCACCGTCCGCATTGATCAGAATGTTCTCCGGCTTCAGATCGCGGTAAACGATATTCAGCTCGTGGCAATACCTGGAGCCAATGAAAGTGGAAGGTGTCCAGGCCAAGAGGACACGGAAGATAAGATGCAGCTTTCTTGATGCAGATCGATTAGAGACATGCAACTTGTGTGCGAGGGACACCGACGACTCCGATCGAGGGCATGTGAGAGCACACGTGAGCTGTTGGATGTGGGTTTCGAGCAAGAAAATCAGTTGCTTCTTACCTGGCCACATGCCCTGGGTAGACATTCGAGATGCTAGTTTTTGACATGTTTTGACCATGCATGTCAGTTTTTGTGAGTTACCCAAAGAAATTGAAGGTGCGCCAGGTCTACGAACCACTTGCACGAGGTTAAAATACGAAACTATGCCCAGCTTTGCATTGTAATTTGGCACCAAAGAGGCCAAAACAGGGCATGAGCAAAACAGGCACAGCCCTCGGAGCACTCGAAGATGCAGGTGATCTGCGCTGCGTAGAAAAGCGACTGCTCGTTGTCGAATCGTCCAGCCTGTTGTTGCGAAAACAACAGCTCTCACAGGCATGCTTGACCCTGCCATGGGCTGATCGGGTTGCTGACCTTTCGAAGATGGGTGAAGAACTCGCCTCCAACAATGTACCTGGTCGTTCAAACCACTGCATACTGTACCTGACCTTCATGAGCACACCATCTGAAAGCCAGAACTTGTCAGCTGTCGATGCTCCCCTTTGTGTAAGATGCTGGCTCCAACACCATGTAGATGTAGCGAGGATCGTGGAAAGAGCCAAACCTTGGCAGAAAGCTTGGCGGAAAGCTTGGCTGAGTGCTTTGCAGAGAGAAGTGTTCATGCGACATGCAAAGGCTCGAACATGTTCACGATGAAGGGATGCTGGAGCTTGGCCAGAATCTGCTTCTCACTCATAATGTGATCCACCTGTCAGCACGCGGGCTCGTACGGATTCACACAAAGCCTCGACCTGCGTGCCAAAAGTTGCGCCTGCTTCATCTTGATGATAGCGGCTTTTTTCAACGTCTTCAAGGCATAATGTCTTCCGCTGCTCTTGTGCGTCACAAACCTGCAGTGCATGAGTTTGTGCTTACAAGCTTCGCCGTCCCTTGCATCTGTCAGAAGGAAAGCATGCGAACGGCACGCCTGACCCGTCCAAAAGCTCCAGTTCCCAGCGTTTTCCCGAGACTGAAGTCGCTGACGGCCTGGGCAAGTGGCGTGCTTTTGTGACCACAATATCTCAAGTTGCACAGGCATCTCAACGGCAATGCAAAACAAAAAGGTTTGGCTGAGTTGGAGACCAGCTTTTCACCGGACAAGTCCATTTCCTGCGGCAGTGTCAGAACCGGTTGGACCGAACTACCTTGAAACACAGCTTCTTTGGTCAAAGTGCAGTAGCTGCAGTTGACGATTCAGCCGGCACAGTCCTTCTCCGTCGCCATGTTGGAAGTCCAGCCCCCTGCCACCTGCAGAGTCTCAGTGACGTTGTGCCTGGGATCAGTGCAAGAACGAGCAAGAACGTGCAAAAAAGGCAGGACTCCGCTCAGATATGATCGGCTGAGCCAGGTGGCAATTATAGGTCACCTCCAAGGCCACGTGGGCAGGGCCAGGTGCTTGGAGCCAGAAAGCGAGCAGGGGGATTGCGGTGCAGGTGTGATCAGGCACAGCCTAACAAAACAGATCAAAACAGAGTCTTAAGAGTCGTCCTGCGGTCCCTGCACGACAGAAGCACGCTGCACCGCTTTTCTTCGCACCCTCAGTCAAGAGTCATGTCTTTTGCGATGGCGTCAGTGCTGGCCTTCAGGATACACTGGGTAGAAGGGGGGGGCCAGCAAGAACAGAGGGCACCTGCAAGGGCGTGTCGCGCACGATGCCCTTAAGGTAGGAGGACCTTCCGGCAAGAGAATGCCAAAGAGAGCTGCATTACACAGAAAAATACCCAACGTCTTCCGTCTCACCAATACCCAGCGGAAAGCAGATTTCGAGGTTCTTCGGCTCGGTTCGGGCTTGGGAGCCCACTTGAAGGTTTCCAGTGCTGCGAGCGTGGTCAGGTTTTCCAACTTCTCCATGTCCTAAAAAAATTTTCAATTGAGCTCAGCTGGTGTGCATGCTGGAATGCAATCTCACACCCGACCTCTGCATCCAACTCGAAATCGAAAATGCGGGCATTCTCCTCCATCCTTGAGGTGGAGCATGTGGATGCAAGCGGAACTCCGAAAAGAATGGTTGGCTAGTTCGGCATCATAGCCTGGAGCGTTTTTCGCTCTTCGGTATGTGCTGGAAGCCTTTCTGAACGCACCTGCAGCAGCTGAAGTGTCCAGATTTGTCACGAAGCTGTCATTTGCTCACTGGCGATCTGCCAAGCCCGGTGCCACTTTCCAAGAATCTGTGATGCTGAACGCCCGTGCTTCGCCGCCAGTGCACCCACAATCTCACAGCCCATGAGAACGACGAGCAGAACATGAATGCTGCGTGTTCACGTCGGTGCCACCTCGCTCTCCAACGAGGCCGACTTTCCAAAATTGGAGAGTGCTCGGTAGGCCTGCACGGGAAAGCACAAAGAAACGCCCCCGCCCCCTTCCCCCTAGCATGGGACTCCATGGACCAACTAACTCTGCAGGGAGCAGTCTTTTGAAGGACCAAGTTCTGGATGCTTTTGGGGCAAAGACGTCCGCCAAGGCCACAGTTAATCGCCCAGGAGATCCAAGCATATTTCAGGGCTAAGGATCCCTGCACAGAACGGAACCTGACAAGATACATAACTGCGTTCACAGAATGAGCTCAGACACGAGGCCTGCAGTTGTATACCGAGGCTTTTGAAATGGGCAATTGTCCTGGCAACAGAAAACCCTGCAGCTTTCCGCGGCACCCGCGCAGCTTCCCTCCACATCTGGGAGCCAGACTTTTTTCTGTAAAGAAAAGGATTGATCCTGATCAGGATTGGCTAGCATTGGCTAACATGCAGCTGACAAGCGGCTGCGAAAGGACTGGGCACGTTGCTCGATCTGATTGACTGCTGGAAGAGGAAGCTTTGCAGCCTGAAGCTCTGCCAGGTCCTTGCGGCACCGTCAGGAGGGAACGGTTCTGCTCTAGTTTGGTGCATCCTCCACGGTGTAGTTCGAAACCCCGATGGACTTGATTAAGCCCTGTCAGCAAACACGTTTGCTTCTGGCAAGTAGCCACGAGATCCACAAGCCAATGGCCTCTTTCTGCAGGTCCACTAACTCCTGAGAACCGCAGGCGATCACGCAAGCCAGTACACGACAGTGAATGACATGGACAGCTAGGAAGAGCTTCCATGCTCCAAAGCGGAACAAGCCTGGTAGGCTGCGACGTGCTTGCCTGGAACCGGCCAGTGTATCATGTAGAGATCGAGAAATCCACAACCCAAGTCCTGCAGGATTCGAGACATAACCGGCCAATGCAAGTGCCTCATGTGCACTGAGGGCGGCCTTGATGGACTTGAGACACTGCTGTCGCACCTGCGAGTTTCCCGGGGTTTGCAGGCACTCCGGCGGGTTTAGCATGGTTTAACATGGACAAGTTGCCTGCGCAGGCCTAGAAGTTCTAGCCTAGAAAGCAAAGGGCTGAGGACCGCAAACCCTAAAGCATCCTAAAGCTTCATGCAGCCTACCAAGGTCCCATGCGAAGCTTACGCGGATGACACACAGTATAGTCTCCCGGCGCCACGCCGTTCAGCGGACTGCGCTGTAACCAGCTTCGATATTTGCATACTTGTCATGCCTTGCTTTGTGGACAAGCTGCATGTCTGAAGTTGGGATGGTCACTGTACTGCGATGGAATGTCCGACTAGATGAGTCGACGGCTTAAAAAGGCTACTGCAACATATGCGAACCTACGCGGCGTCTGCGGCATGTCGATGCCTATGCGGGCCCCGCGGAAACGCTACACGTGTGGATGACGGTTTTCACCTAGGCAAAAAGCGGGCCCAACAAAGGCCAGCTGGGGTTTCGGTCTGGGAGAAGGCCATGCAGACCGGAGACATCCGAAGAGATAAAGATAAAGAGCCCAATGTGAAAAAGGAACATCACGCCATGGACTAGCACGTGTGATGGAAGGACTGGCGTTGCTTGGCTGAGTGCAAGCAGCGGGGGCAGAAACACTGCTTCCCACGCAAACGCAAAACAAGCCAAGAGATTTTCGCGAAGAAACTGGAGAGCAGGGCGGACGAAAGCTAGGCCCCCCCAGAGGGCAGGCGGAGATTTGCCAAACCGTAGCGTATGTCAGCATTAGTTGAAGACCCCAACCGGGGCGGGGGGGGGGGGGCATGACGCCTGAAATCCCTGACATATCAGGACGCAGCTCCTACTTGCCCCAAAACAAGAAGGTTGTAAGCAAAAGCTCCCGCAAGCTCCAAAGGAGCTAGCTTTCGTGACATGTTGGAGCTTCTTGGAGCTTGTTGGCGGCCGAGGAGTCCAGTATTAGTCGGTCGCCCTCTCATGACTTCCCGAAGCTTGTGTTGGTGCTGCCTTGAAAACGACTTGGCATTGGCTGAGCATGATGAGCTCATCTTCTTGCTGAGTGGCAAGCTGTTGTTGATTCCGAGAACCTTTTGCTTTGTTTGAAGCCTAGGTGCCAGCTTCAGTGCTGGGGCTCAGGCTGCCGACGGACCGTCATGGATGTTGTTGGTCCAAACCTGCCCAAAATCTGCACGAAGCAACATGCTAAGCCCATGGGTACAGATGGTTTGCCTTCGAGATAATGTAAAGCTGCTCTCTTGGAACGCCAGCCGCCTGGGACTGGGATATCTACAAGTCTGCAAGACCAAATCCCACCAGGTTCTAGGAACCCCTGCCTGGAACGCTTCTCCAATGGTATCCTGACGCTCGAATCAAACCCGGCGAGCAAGCCTACCAATGCCTCGGCTCACATGTCCTCATTCTCATAAAACTGGGCACAATCGAAACATCGGTAGCCAGCTTCAAGAGCGTCCGCGATGACCTTTGCTCTGCACATCTCTCCACAGCAGCAACGCAGTTCATTTCTCTGGCATTTTCGCATGGGGACATCACGCCCTTGGCTGGAGCTGGCTTGGGCGCATCGGCAGCCCCGGCAGCGGATCCGGGTATCACCTCAAGACATCACCCACACCCAGATGGAACAGTGAACAAGCATGAAGAAGCCATAAACCCAAGCAAAAGTCAAAGGTCGACACCCCGACTTTGTAGCAGCCGAAACCGAGAATTGGCATTGACCTGAACAAAACGAACAAGATGCACGAACAGCTCCAATGTTCTTCAGGCACTTTATTGCCACATATTATCTGGCTCGCCCTACTGGATGTCAAGATACATGTGCATCCCCTGTTTGTTCCTTCTCTGGTTTCGAACCTAGGAAACTGTCTAAAGCTCGATCTCGCGAGGAGGCTCGGAAGCCATTCTTCGGCTCACTAAATAGCAGTAGCTTAGCCAGGACAATGGAGGACAATCGAAGGGGTAGTGCACAGAAATCACCGCGCACTAAGTTGCAGGCTTTCCATCATTCAGGTCTAACGTGGGAACCTTCAGAAAATCACACACCAGGCGTTTATTGCAGCGTGTTGGATTCTAGTGCGGGAGGACCTTGAGCGCCATGGTGGCAGCTGGCTGGGCGGATTTGTGTCAATCAACGTTACTTTCTAGGCTATGGCTATGACAGTGACTTGCTGCAAGCTCCAGATTCTCCAGAACTACGAAAATGGAACAGCTAACTTAGCACATATATGATGCAAGACCAGAAACACAATCCATGATCTCGAGGCAGGAGCGGAAAATGTGAGGAATCTGCTGCTTGGTCCATGCTCAATATACAGTCACCGCCCACAATACTTTACTGAAGGGCAGGAAGCGGACTGTTTCGCTTGCGAAGGCGCGAACTTGCCAGGGTGGGTGAAACAAAGAGCCTTCTGGCAAAACGCATCCGCCTCCACGACTTGTCTCAAGCTGGCAGGAAACCACACGCCTGTCGCAAAACAACCTGGCGCGAAAACTGTCCAGCAGAGCCCATGTGCGGCTTCGTAGTTCTTGGGGCAGTGTTGTAACAGTGTTGTATGGTACAACTGCAGCTCTGGAGCTCTGTGGTGGTTTGAGTTTGATACCTCGGGGCTCGGGATCCCAGAACTTCAGATTGGCGGCACTTTGGACACAAACGAAGTGCGGTCTATGCCTACAGGCCCAAGTGTTGCATCGCCTTGGCACTCTCGCTCGAGAATTCGTCCACACGCTCCAGCAGCCTGGCAGAAAAAAGCAGAAAGCGGGACCATCAACCGATGCACATCCAGCGACAACTTCGCATATTCGCCTCGGCTTCCGGGACCCCCCCCCTGCGACTCCCTCTGGACCTCCATGCAATTGGAGACCTGGGACCCGGCCTCCCCTTTTTTGAGGCCCTTCCCAGAAACCTCATTTCCTGTCCGTGGGCAGGCCCGGCTGCCGAGGCGGCCGGCGCAAGCGTTTTACAATTGCCCGGACAAGGTGCAATCGAGGCTCAGCACGAATCGAACTGCAACCAAACAATACAGTACGAACCAGAACGCGATCAGGCAAAGCCACCCGTGGCAACCACCGCTGCCTCAGCCACAGCCACAAGCAGACCGAACTAACAATGGTAACGGAAGCAATGACAACCACAACAGAACGACAACACAACATGTTTGTGATCTGGGACAACGAAGCATCCCAAGTCTCCATCAAACTTGGTTGCGCAGAAGAAAGATCCCCAGGTGAGCTCAAGTACGCTTGTGAACGGATCGTCGAAACCGAGTCTGGGAGCTCTTGCATCCGAGAAGCACGAGAAGACTCAGAACTGTTCGGCGAGTCTTTGGTACATGAACTTGATTTGAGGACAGCGACCAAAAGCGTGGTAAGAGATTTGGGTTGGGGCTGAGAACCAGTCACTCTTGGGTTGCCGATGACAACAACAACACATCCAGAATCATCCAGAACAACCGAATCCACGCCGTTGCGTTTTTCAACACAGGTAAGAATGTGGTCAGCTTCCAGATTGACCCTGTTGCGGCCCTGTCACATTACGGCCTTGCGATTGGGTAGCCAGCTACCCAACCGGGGGCTCTATACAGCTTAGAGAGACGACGACGTCAAGACCAACCAGCCGGCAACAAAACACATTCACAGTCCAGATGAATGAGAAATTATCAGGAGAAAACATTTTTCGAATTCACCCGCTTGCACTTGCGCAATGCTCCCCTCCTGGCCTCCAAGCTGGCTTGGCACTGATCAGCAGATACCTCCGAGGCTAGCTTACCAAAGCGTGCCCATTCCCGGAATCATGCCGAATACTGCGAGCATAGCCAAAGCTCATGTCTGGCAGTCACAATAATCCGAGTCAGCTGCTCATTGCCAGGATCCAGTCTGCTTTGATAGGCAGACATACAGACTGAGGTACAAACCTATGTGCGGTGGCATGAGGTGGCTGAGAAACATGTAGAAACATCACAAAGCCCACTGGTGCTGGATGCCACTACATATACTACATGATATTAGGGACATCACGGCTTTCGCGTCAGAGATCACAAACAGATGATGCCACAGTACACCGAGTCATGACCGTGCTTTGCCGTGAGAAGCAGGCGCGACATACCGCAAGCGCAAAGATTGCATCGGCTTCGGCCTGAGACATAGGAAGCCACGGCAACACAGAGAAAGCCAAAGAGCACGCAGAGTTTGCAGAACAGGGTCAACTCGTTTTGCACATCTTTGCACATGTTGTCTTTTGCACGTGCGCCTCCTGGAGAGGGCACTTACGATGAAACGCCTCCACGAAGGGTCGAACACCTGTCTCTCACAACTCGGCACCGCTGTTTTCTTGCCATCTTGTCATCTCACGGCCTGCTCGTGGTAGCTATGACACAGCAAGCCTAATAGCATTGAATGGTTGCGAGGCCTTCTGTGAGGGACGCGCTCTCGGGCACGTGAAACAAGAGATATGCCTCAAGCAGGCTCAGATCGTGCAAGACAGAGCTCAGCTACGGATCTTGTCGATGAGCTGAGACTGCAACCATGCCAATCGCAGCATCCGAACAAGTGTAGCTGTACAGCCTAGCTGGCGATGGAAACTGAAGAGCCAGTTGTACTTGAAGAGACTTCGAGGATACCAACGGATACCATAAGGCCCTCGCATGTCTCCGAAGTCAAGAACTCCAACCTTCCCTGAGGACAAGAGATGGCAGATGATTTCATGACCGCGTCGTGCTGCTCCATGACTTGGCCACTAGCAAGGTCGGAAAAAGAGTTGTATCCTAAACTTTCGGCCAGGTCCGGCCATCGGCGCCAACGACAAGGTTGTAGTCGTTCGGGTCATTGTGGACAATGGATCCTAAGCTTTCAATTTTGATGCAAAAGCTCTCGGTGTCCATGACGTTGCACGACGTTGACTGCAGCAGTTGGGCCTCATGCGACGGAGCTTCGGCAGCAAAGATGTCAGCTGCAGGCGCTGAGCTTCCAATACCTGGCCGAGTTTGGGCGTGCTTTGTGTTTTTAAAAATGGTTTTCTCAGAAACTGCTCTCCATGCTCAGATCGTTTGTGAGTGGGTTTCGCTGGCTTTCGAGAGGGGGGGGCACTCTCTGGACCAAATCCCGTTGCTCCTCTTTGCAGGAGACAAACGCAACAAGATCTCTGCTCTCTGCTCAATCTATCTCTCTCTCTCTCAAAAAGAAAAGGATCACACCGACATGTCTCATCAATTCAGTGGGCTCTCTCGAGGGCTCGGCTCTCGAATGGTCTCGGCTCCTCCTTGACATCCACGACGTGCGACTCCACCACTTGAAAGCACCGCTGCAGATCCCACACCTTGCACGTAGGTCCAAAACATGTCTGTGCGAGGCGCACAGCAACTGACAAAGTCCGCGGCAAACTCACGAGTTGCTGCCGCGTGGTTGAACTCCAAAAGGGCCTTCGGCCAAACGAGCACGCATGCAATGCCACCGGGCACCAACAAAGCATCTAAGAGTCTAAGACAGTCGAAGAATGTCCAAGGCCGGATCAGCAGTGACGCTTCCAACAGCCTGGCACGCAGCTCCTCTGGTCCATCGATGTACGATGCTGCAGCTCATTCTCGGCGACAGGCCTCACCAACGGCCGCGAAAAGCGAGCCCAGCTTGGCAGAGTCTGCCGCCTGCACGAGGCAAAGCATGGGAAAGAAACTGGGAAAGATATGCAAAAACCGAGGGTGGGTAGAGAAGATCTTGACATCGAAGCCTGGGCCGCGTCTGCAAGCATCTGCCCTGGCCTTCCCACGGTGCAGCACTCAGAACGACAAGAAACAACTACGAAAACGACAGGCATGAGAGCCAGAAAAGCAACCTTTGTGCTATTGCATAACATCCTGATCATGCAAGGAGGATCGAAGTGAAATTGGGCTTGGATTCGGGCAGAGACAATACGAATTCGTCAAGACTCATCCTCCTTTCTGGTATGAGTCGGTATCGGGCACGAATCTTGGTGCGTGGCTTTGGTTGGTTGGTTCCAGAAAACCATTGTCGATGGATCATCACGGACTGTTCACAGCTCTGAAATGGCGTGCCCATGGGCAAGGGCTGTCGTCTGCTTTGTCTCTGTTTGTCGCTGCTATGGGACAATGGCGGTTGCGGGCTCTCCTCCAACAGTTTGGCTTGAAGGCACAAGCCTTTGTATGTCAATGTGGCTCCAGCATGCTCCAGCAGTTGTCACTAAGTCTAGCCACTGTTTAGCCCAAACCTTTGGGTTGTTGTCGAACTCGGTAAGAGCAGCTCCTGAGCAGCTCCTGCAATCCGACATCAGGCCTTCAGACCTCAGGAGGGAAGCCATCTCCGGAAGGCCCAACATGGGAATCTTTCTACCTGATTGGGGTGCGCCTCTCCCTAAGCTTTTGGAACGTGGCCAAAGGCCAAACTCAGGGCGTCCCAGCCGTCGTGTCAACCCTGACTCATCTCGAACCGAGAATGGGGGCTGGGATGTTTTGGGCTGGAAAACTGCCTTTCCAACCCTTCATCTGCAGCCGTGTTCTTCTTCGGAGGGGTGGGGGGCGGGCTGCTATCGCGTCAGTGAACAACATGAGGTCCTTCAACTCCAACAAAATAGTAGGAGTCGGAGCGCAGCTCCAGGCCGCCCGCTAAAACACCAAACTACGCTTCAGTGCAAACATCCAGGGTAACAACGCGAGCGTGAACTCTGCAACTGTCGGCTTCCCTGAGGTCGCTGCAGAAAAGACAAGGCCCTGCAGAAACAAGTGCCCTTTCCTGTCTAGACATGACTGTTCTTGTCACTGCTCTTTCCCTAGCTTGACAGTCTGAATACTTATGACAGCTCCTCCGGGCAAATCCAGTGATAGAAGCGCTTCTCGGGTGTCTTGAGATCGCAACCTTTGCCAAGCAAGAAGCTCGCAACTGCATGGTGCGATAACTTGTGGAGATGCAGGGGACGTGCATCAAGGCAAGGCATTGAGCAGAGTCAAGCTCTGACTCGTTGACCATAGACCGTAGCCCTCATCTTCCTACTTGTATCGCCAGCGGCCAGAGGTCACGAGGCCCTTGCAGACGCTGGCAGCTCGCACCTCGCTCTGCCGCATGTTCCAGGGCAAGGCACCTGTCAATGATCTAAGCTCGGATCACACATCTGCTCACTCGGGACACACATGCTGAGGTTGCTACTGACATTCCACAAAGTCCCTTGAGTCCTCCGGATTGTGCACCTTGAAGACCACTCGCTCACCCTGCAAGCAGTGCAAAGTGGGATCAGTATGGACTCGGCCGTTCAAAGGGAGATGAAGATTGATCGACCCGGAACACAACTGGCACCGCCTCGGCAATTTGCGCTGGCCTGCCCAAGCATCACAGGCGACAAAACCAAACGAGAGCAGAACCTCAGCCCGCTCGGCACGCCTGAGCAAGAAATTGAGATCTCGTTCAGAGGGTAATGACCTCACATGGCAAGCCGATGCCAACTGCAGGTGTCAACTGCACAGACCCGCACCTGTCCAAGTGTGTTCGAGGCTGCTGCTTTTCAAGCTGGAAGTCGCCAAATCTTTGTGCCACCAATTCGACTTGCGGCCACGAGAAAGGAGGTCGAGTATCAATGCCTCGGTCTTGGACACTTGAGACTGAGGTTTGTGCATGGACTGTGAGAATGAGACAGCAGGCGTGGAAGATCGAGCGGTGCCGCAGGTGTGCAAAACTGAGTACAGTCACAATGCCATGAGTCAACAAGTCACAAGATCTCCAATGTGTGCTGGACATACTTTCGGTTCGAACGTACAACTCGCTCGGGAAGTTAGTCTTCAACAATCGTCCGCATGTGTACTCCCGGTTTGTGAAACTCAGCAATGGCCAGCCGTTGTGTAGCACGCGCGAGTGCAAGGCAAGATGAGAAAGGCTCCTGAGAGAGAAATACGAAATAATACAAAGAGACACAAAGAGCGAGGGCAAGAGCGAGGCGAAAAGATGTACAGGACAGCACGGACGACAACCCTCACACTTCAACATGCTTCATCTCCACCCGAGCATAGGGCTGGAGGTGGTCATTTGCTCTGTCAGAACTTCCTGGTTCCGGCCGGTCAAGGAAGGGCTGACTCGAAGTGCACAGACCGCACCTCAGTCACCAGTTTCATTTCATTTGCCACCTCTAGGAAAGAACTGAAAGAACTGAAAGATATGCTAAACTTCAGCAAGGGCACAGGGTTGAGCTGCTTCCAACAAGCCATTCGCTCGCTTAACTTTGTTTTTGTGCAATGCTGCGTCATGCTGTGCTCTGCGTCTTTTCCAAGATGCGATGCGATACTGAACACTTTGAAAACGGTTTGCATGTAGCCTGCGAATGCTGTTCCATGACTCGGAAACTCGTCGGGCACTTCGCACGTGCTTGTATTCAACCCAGGGCCACCTCCACCTTCAAGCCTGCATTGTGGCCCCCAGGCCTTCTGTCTCCCCTGTGTCTCCTGCTTCCGCATATGCGCACTGCGCGTTTTGAGATGCTGTGAGGCTCCGGATCCATGTTAGACAGGCCCTCGGCTTGCCCAGCCGCTGTTCAGCCAGAGCAAAGGTATCATTAACGCTCCTAGGTTCGAGTTGTTTCGTTAACAAATGGCAACTACCATGCCCCTCAGGTGGGCAGCATGCAGAGACCTAGGAAAAGGCCAACGACTGTTGGAAAGCACGAGAACGCAAGAACATGCAAGAAGATACTATGAAATAGTACTCTCTCAACGCGCTTGGCAACAAGCGTGCATGCGCGGGTCGGCGCTCCAGAGCGTGGATTTCAAGTCGCTCCTGCCATGACGGGCGCTGCCAGAGAGTCAACGAGCTGTCTTTCCTGGGGCCTCCTCGACCACATCATCCCCCGTATCACTGGGAGAATCAGGCTGCAGCAACCTGGAAATCTTTACACGCTACAGCACACCGGAGGGAGTCGTATGGAGTTGTGCATGGGGAACAGCCTCTCCAACAAAGTCTCCGCCACCTGCGAGAGCCCACATGCAAAAGACTTAAAAAACACACAAACACAGTGCGCGCCTTTTGCTGATCACTCTGATAGAGCCTCGAAACACTGAGCGGCTGACATCCGCCGTCACAAAACATCGCCAAGCAGGTGGGCCACATGTGATTCGCTGTGTTTATCAGAAACGTCGTTGAAAAAACTGCTGCCGGCCTGCTTGCATTTCCAGAAGTCTTGACACGCTCAGGCTGGAGCCATGCTGCAGCATCTCGGATGCGCTGCTGACGCTCTGCTCCTGGCCACCGCATGCAATTCATGCTTTGTGTGGGGAGTGCCTTGCGGAATCTTGCCGATGCCTCTCAACTCTGCTGCCCAGGACAGCAGCGCGTCCTGCACAAAAAGAGCGGGCGGTGCTCTGGACACTGCCACTTGCAGCCGGGCAATTACGAAGCGTTGGCAGCTGGCCCCCCACCTGAAATTCGCCTGACTGCAGAACTGACCGGCGCTGCAAAAGCAAGAAGGCCTGCCACGAAACTTCGACGAAGGCTTTTGCAAACAAAACCCTTAACATCCCTTAACGCTGAGACGCGACCTGTGGGCGTGGATCGGTGGCAGCCAGCTCGACAACGGTCACAGGCCACTGCATGGCCGAGCCCTTCGGACATGCCTTGTGGGCAACAGAGGGTAGCAGTCCGGGTAGTAGCATCGAACCGAGCCCTGGCCATGACTCGCTGACTCGCCTCTGAATCAAGTTCTGAACTTGTTGTTCGTGACATGCGGACCAGGCGAAACAGAGTTCCAGCAGGAAAGATCCTTAGACTTTAGGCGATGCTTCAACAAGGCAAGGCTGGCCGGGGCTACTGGTGCATTGCCTGCTGGTCACCTATTCTGCTTTTTCCTCCTGGCAACGCAGAAGGCAGCCGGCCATGGGCGGTGCTTTGCCGCTCACTTGATGGGCGCTTTGCGCGGCTTTGGAGATGGCTTCCGAGCTGCCTCAGCAGAACTCGCCCCAACTCACAGAACCATCCCAAGATGTTCCACATGTCTGAGAGGCAACAAATGAGGACATGCTGACAAAATCTAACAAGATCTGACAAGATCTGGCAAGAATGCCTTCGCATCCTTGCTCACAGTGCTCCCAGCTTTGGGCTTTGTGAGGGCTGCATCGAGCATTTTCAATCCTTCAGCTACATGACATGTCTCTTTACGCTCTGCTTCATGTTTTCAATCGTGCGTTAGAAACACCTCACAGGTGACGCCTTCCATGCTGCCCATTGGAATGCCGATTCCAGTTGTTGGTGGCACCTCCAGCGACAAATAGACAGAATCTTGCAACGGTTTACGCCTTGCAGCCCGATTAGATTCTCCCAGACCCTGATCCGGGGTGCAGCAGTGCAAGAAGCCAAGTGTTCCAGGGATTTCAGGGCACCCTGCACCTTGCAGTGGGTCGGATTTATCCGTATCAGACGGGATCCTTTGCCCGCTCCATCCACTGCATCCTGGGGTACTGGCACTGCTCTTCTGGGGGCACATCTGTGTCTTTGAAAAATGTTGTCTGTACTGTTGCTGAGTGCTCTTACGTCCAGCCTCTCCCTGAACACGGACACTGGGAATCGCGAGTCCCCCTCCACACTCGATGACCACGATGGCAGCATGTTTTTCCTGCAGCGCCCACAGCCACCTGGCGCCCAAAAACGAAACTCATGCACATCAACACATCAACCGGTCACTAACCTCCAACATCCTCCAACTGAGGAACAGGCCGATTGTACTGGTCGCCTCGAGCGATGGCATCTTTGGATGCCTTGCCCAGACAGTACCAGGCACAATGGAGTCGACACTTCGGGGCTTGCTGGGGAGAATGCAACCCGCTTATGTGTCAAGTGGCATTGTAATTCTTGTCATGGCAAAACCAAACCTTGCTGCAGTCACGTCTGCGCTCGATAATGACCAGGGTGAGTCTGGTGTGCAGCCCTTGCATGCTAAGCGGCATTGGGTCTTGCAAGAGAACCACACCGAGGGCACTTAAAGCAGTCGCGCTCCAACTGCACTGGGTCGCGGAAACGAAGTGCCTCACAGTCTTAAAGCACAAGACGGTGCGAACACCGCCGCTGCAAAAATGCAAACGTCTAAGCTCCGGGCTCCGGGATCTATCTCGGATTCCAAGCCGTCAGGAATGACTGCAGCCGGCCAAACTTCATCAGAGCCATCCTCTTCCACACCTCTACACCTGTCATCTCTGTGATTCTCCATGGCTTGCACATGGAGCCTTATAGAATCATAGAAGGAACTGCTGCGGAGGGTTCCTCCGGCAAAATGCCCTGCGGCGCCTCCTCCTGTCCTTCGTGCACTGTAGATGGTGTAAGTCACCGTGGCATGCGACCACCTTCTCCGGAGAAAAGCCGGCCTTTTCAAACATTCCGTCGATGTTCGAGGTCCACACATAGTATGGCTTGTCAAGGGTTGTGGCCCAACGGTGTAAGACTGCGTAGCCTGCAACAGTACCACGATGCACGAGAAAGAGCCCACAAGATGAGGAGCAAGTAACGAAGCGAGGTATAGGGAAACAAAGGATAGAAAGGCTTTTGAAGCAGGACACAGGTCAGCCAAAGGAACGCAGGGTCGAGCGCAAGGGCTCCACCAACATAGAAAAGTGGAGCCCAGGCGCCTTCATGAGGTTCTGTATGTCGGTACATAGACAACTGTGTGTAGTTGATGCCCCATGCGAACCTGAGCGTTCATGTTCACAGACAAGCCAGAGAACGGAGAATGGCAAGAGCATGTCCTGCAGAAATTCCACAGGTTCTACATATCTAGGAGAAAAAAAGTTGTCTGAGAGTCGTTAACGGAAGCCGCGTCTTTTTGGGGGGTTTAGGCGCGTCGCAAAGGATCCTCCGCAAACCACTTGTCGTCGCTCATCTCCTGAGCAACAGCAAAGCGGTAGAGCGCAAGTCACTCAGAGATCAAGTCACAGAGTGGAGCACTGGAGCACACCGAGCCTCGTAGGTCATTGCAACCTCACGGTCTTTGAAGAGACCCGTCGAACCTCTGAAGTCCGGCAGACCAGAATCCACTCCCATCCCGGCTCCTGGAGGACTTTTCACTTAGGCTTAAACCGATTTAAGACCCCCCCAGTCTTTCTTGGATTAGTTTTTCTCTCCTGCTGTGAAGATCAGCGCATCGCAGTTGGCAATTGCCTCAACCAGCTAGCGAACACTGTGAACCGGCGGAATCGCGCGACGGCAAACTGCATGTGTCCTGCGCCGCAGACTCCACAGCGGCCCTCACCTATGCACGCATGACATCTGATCGCGGCACGAAACGTCTTCCCAAACAGATCGCACAAAGCTGCCCAGACAGGATGCCGCCTCTGCCGGGGTTTGTGCCGGTGGAACATGATGTGCATCTCGATGCTCCAGGTACACTTTGCTCATGGCTTAGCAGCTCTGGCATTGCTCCATCTAGCTCAAGACCGCTGCTTTGCCACTTTTTGTGACACTTGAGACTCGGGGCGACAAGTAGGCGAGCATGCCGCAGGTAAAACATGTCTGAGAGTGCGCACACATCATCGCCACCACCCTTCAGCGACATATGCTCTGGGAAGCTGGGGGACCTCAGCAAGAATGTGAAAGATCGAGTCCACATTTCAAGATATTGCAAGATGTAGCAAGCAGAAAGAGCGGTTCACCCTCCCCTGTATCGTCCGGCTACATGCATCCTACAATTACAAGTTGGCTGTGGTTTGGATAGGGCTTGGCTGGGTTCGGTGCCAAGCTTCGACTTCCGCAGTGTCCGGCTGAGTAGCTCGGAACATGCAGAATACCAACCTGAGTCACCTGCTTGGGGTCTGCTTGTATTGCCAGGAGAACCTGCAAAGCCAAGTACAATCTCAGAAATCATTCCCTCTTTACCGTTTCAAAAGTTCTACCAAGCTGTACCTGAACACACCAAGCGCAAACTGGGGACACTGCATTCGAATTTGTCTTGGCCTGACTCTTCGGTGAGGTGAAGGCATGTGACAGTGCCCGGCTGCAGTTCCTAAGGCCGTAGCAAGGCGCTTCCCTGCATCCCAGCGTGAGGCCTCATACGCCATGCTCCGAACTGGCAAAGGCTTTGCCAAAGGCTTGCCAAAGCTGCTGCTTCGCTCTGCTTCGCTCTGCTTCCCAGTTCCGGGGCCCGCACAAAAGCTGTGGGGAAGGAGCCATGGCCTGCATTAAACGGAAGGCAACGACTTGGGTGCGGATGCCAACTGCTGAACACAGCAATGCGGCTCCGGCTGAGGAGGAACCACATTCCGCTTTCCAGGCCCTGGTCCGGAAGCAAGTCAAACTGCGCTTTGCTTGACTGGCAATGGCCTCATCTGCCAAAGGGTCGAGCGACCTCTCCTTGAAGGCGGCGCGAAAGTGAGGGGAGGGACGAAAGAAGGGCAAGAGAGAGAGAGAGAGAGAAAGAGAGATGCAGACAAAAGCAAAGCGCCTGGACCGTGGACGACTGCCTTGGTAACGCGACTTGTCAGAATGTCACTGCCCGTGTTTCACTAAGCCAGCATGCCGATGTTTGGCGATGTTAGGGATGTGGCTGCTCCTCTTCCTTGCTTGAAAGAAACCTGACAAAACAGTCAAAGGCGACAGGTACCCACGCTTGTCAAAGTTGGCTCTCTGGGCCTGTCGATCATGCTCTTGAGCAACGACGCAGGTAAAACCTCGCACCATGCGGTTTCCCTTGTATGCTGGGCCTCTCGATCTGTGTTAGGCTGGGCACTAACGGCCGGAAGGTGACACCCTCGTGTCGGACCTTACCGGCAGCTCGCGAAAGCTCATGACATGCCAATGCCACTGTTTTGGGTTTATTCGGTTGACGCACGTGGCATCTCAAAAAATCTGAAGCCAGAACCCCTTGCTGTCTGAAGAAACATGTCGCAGCTTGCACCAGCTGCCTGCCGAGTGTCAAGCTCACGTGGCAAGCACAACAACAGAAAAAACAACATGACGGCTGTACGCCATTGGAGACAAAGCCTTGCAGGGCACGGAGCATACTATGCAAAGACCCAAGTAATCGAGCTAATCTCGATCAACCCCCACATCGGTCTGTAAGCAATGACTGGCCTGCACCAAGCGCTGCAGAGGCAACGCTTCTTCAGCCGTTGTCACCTCATCAGGCGGGACCACAATACATCAGGATTGCACAAACAAAACCGTCCATGCCTCAGCGCTGCTCTCACGTAGGAAGCCTCGCTAGACAGTCGGGCCACAGGAACTCTTTTTATGCCTTCCCTGCTTGATCTTGCTTTGAACGCAGGCCTGCCAATGCCTCGATGACGTGTGGAAGCCAACACTCTCGCGTGTAGAGCCTGGCCGAACCGTCAACAACCACTATTCATAATGATCGCAGATATGTTCTTGTGAAGATTGGACATGGAGCTGATATGTTAAGATGGCAAGAACGAACGAAGAAAGGAACAAGTGAGCACAATGATGCGTGAGAAAGAAGGGCTCGTCAAAACGTGCCGAAGCACTCGGTGAAGTCGCAAGGCATGCTAGGTCTTGACCGGCTTGCTAACTAGTCAGGGCTCAGCGAACTCAGCATGGCACGGCACAGCAGAAACCTACTCTCAACTGTTGTCGGGAACACCAAAGAATGCCCAAGTAGATCTGCTGCATGTTGCCTGCAGGAGCATACCGGAGCTCGAGTGTGGGGCCCAGCTGCAGGACGGTGCAAGCACGCCTTCTGCTCTGGTCAGTTTTGCCTCAGTGCCGACGAAGCTCAGAAAGCAACCCCCAACACCCTGAAAGGGTGTGAAAAGCTGATGGCCGCGACCATTCTGGCAGCACTTAGGTGAGTTTGCCAGAAATCATCCAGGGCCTCTCGGCACTGTACTCTTTCGATCATGGCAAGATGTGGAGGTGTCACCGAAACCACTGAGATGTCTCTGACAAAAAGGCGAAAAAAATGTCTCTTGCGCACCGCGTCCGTGCCGGTCACGGCATCGATTCTGAGCCTGACAACACGCGCATTGGTGCCGCTGGTGTACGATAAGCCGCTAAGCTGAGAAAAAGATGCACGCATGCACTAAGATCGTGAGAAAAAAAACTGATATGGCATCGCTCTTCGGGGATTGCTTTGCCTGTTCTCGAGCATATGCTTACGCAGCAGGCGAACTTAGGTGGCGGTGGAGGAATTGTGGCTCGATGAGGCGCTCCAATAGGCAGGAACTCAGACAAGCCAGCTATCGTTACATGCCCACGCACGTGTCGTGCACCCGCACACACACACACACACACACCCACACACCCGCGTGCGCGCACGCGCACTCGCACAAGCACACGCGCAAGCGCACGCGCATGCGCACCCGCACCCGCACCCGCACACGCACACGCACGCGCACACGCACAGGAGCACGCGCACACCCACCACCCCACCCACCCCACACCCCCACACCCACAGTAATGCAATCCTCACTCTGACTTGAAACTACCTCGGTTGCAGATTGCAATATTCAAAAGGAGAAGACGAAGCCAGTCAGCGCAAGCTTTCAGAAGATCTTTGGGGTTTTTAGATTCTACAGACGTGCACACCTTGCTAAACATCACATACTGCAAGGCTCACTGGCCGCCTGCGACATTTGCAAAAATTGAATTCGGCAAACTGTCACACGCACCCACACACACACAGCCTCTGCCAGCGGACTCTCAGATCAATTGTGCGAACAACTTGCTTCAGTCCTGCGTGCTGCAACCAGGCATCGCACATCACAGGAAATGGCCTGAGAAGAAACCAACATGCAACATGCAACGTCAGTCAGTCCTGGGAGAAGGCCGAACCTGAGAAGACCCAAGTGCATCTTGCCACATTCTCGGCACCACAAGGACGCCGCCACGAAAGAGCACAGATTTCTTGGGCGTGCACTCGCTAGGCTTCCAGCTGGCCTTCATCAGCAACTCCTCCCCCAATACGCGCGATTCAGGTGTCACGCTCTGCACACGTACCAAGGCGAAGTAAGGCACAGTGCACGTCCTCAGCCTGGTGCACCCCCTGGAAAGCCTCTGCACATCTCTGCACAAACCATGCTCAGGCTGCTCACATCCTCTCCGACCTTGTCGAGTTCATCCTCGAGATGAAAGGCAGCCTGCCACGCAGCCAAGACAGCCCCCCAGTGAGTGCCATAGTAGCTACAGGCCTGGGCTTGAGGCCAGATCTTTGGCACCAAGATTGATCCCAGTGAGGCCTGACGGGTGCTGACGGATATCCAGGCGCACCCTGGGCGCTTTGATTGTTTTGGGTGTCGTCAGTGTGTGGATGCTGCGCCGCCTCTTTCAAACTCTGCAGCGAAGCAGCGCTATCTTCGGGCCTCATCGTTCTACAGCAATCTCCGGTGAGAGACTCGCAAGCTGGGTAACACGGAAGTCCGAGACCCAAGGTTCAAGGAAGCCAGGATGTCGCTGTGCACGCCTGCAAACGAAAGAAGCTCCTCAGTATTCTGCTGGGGCACAAAATCATCAATACAAGTTGCCTGGCTTCCTGAGCTGACCGATGTACTGCTGCTCCGCATTGAGCTGCATGTCTCCGAAGACCTGACAATCTTTGAATCCCACCAAGAGTCTGAAGACTCATGCAAGAATCTCTGTGAACGTGCACCTTTGACTAGTGCCACTGAGGCGGGCCAGCTATGAAAGGCATGAAGGATGGTTCAGGAGAAGTTCTCGGAGGAAAGGTCAACATTGCTAGAAGCTGCTAGAAGGCTCGAGGCACAGCAACGTGTGCGCGCCGCACGCGTTGCACAGAGGGACTAAAACTCACACTTGTGAAAGCACATGAAAGCACCAGCAGTCCAGCAGCAGATCTTGGGAGACCCGGCCTCCAAGGCTCCACAGACTGCGTTGCTGCCTGCAGCAGAAGCAACCACGCCAGGAGTCTCGCCATGGTTGTCAACGAAATCCTCGCACTCGTGTGATCGTGTTCAGGTGCATTGAAGAGACATGAAGAGGCATATGAAGAGGCTCGGCTTCATGTGCGCATCGGCTCGCACTGCTAACTTCAAGCTTAATCAATGCGACCGTCGTTGCAGGTCCGTAACCGACAGGAAGCGATCAGCACTTTGCAAGCGATCCAGCACCAGGAGGGTTGTGAGCCTGAAGCCAACTTGGGCAAACTTGAACAATGGGGGCCCTCAACTCAGCCCTGCCCGAACCTCAGGTCGGCACAAATCACCTCCTTCGGCGGCGCGATGAAGCGCCATACCTCTGCAAGATCCATGGGATTCCGGGGGATCCTCAGGAATCGATGATCTATGCTGGGAACCCCATCAAAAAAGACCAGAAAGGGAATCCAAGGCTTAGCTGCTGCCGCAACACGACCCCGGCTGTCGGAGACAGTGGGATTGGCAGAGCGCAGCAGCAGCAGCTTTACCTGGGCGACACAAGCTCTTGTGCACGGAATTAAAAAAGATGATCACGTTACACAACACTTTCACAACCGCTATTAAATCGTGGCCCAGTCGGCCCTGCATGATTGCTATTTTGGGAAGCGCGGCAACTTGGGCTTCGCCATTCCTGGCCGCTGCTCCCAACAACCTGCAGTACGGGTGTTCAACACGTGTTCAAGCAGCTGTCAAGGCTTCAGGCTCACTGAGAAAGTGTCTCTGGGGTCCCAGCGTCTCTCCTGTACCGACATCTCTAGCAAAGCCTCGAAGCAGCAGTGACTAAGATGTGGCCAGTGCTCTGCATGGCCCTGCATTGCCCTGCGGAGCCCTGCGGTGTTCTGGCATGTGCTGGGACTTCGACTCAGCATATTGGACACCTCCTGCGACGCAACGAACTTTGAACCAAAGGCTCTGCACGCCAACGAGGGGCGAGAGAGCACAAGTTGATCTATGACCCAAAGCAATATTCGTATGTCTTCGCATTTCGAGACTTTGTGCGTGTGCGTGTATTTCATGCACAACGGTGTATCGTGCGGAGGTACTGCACACATCTGCACGAGTAGACTGCGCGTGGCAAAGAGGCAGAAGCATCGGCAAGCAGGGCGCATGCTGGTGCATCACTGCCCAGCTCCATCATATAATACTTTAACAATTCGTGGACATCTGGCATCTTGAAAGCGTCGAGGGAGTCCATATACGGAAATGTTGCATGATTTTCTGAGTTTGGAAAGACGGGTAGAGAATCTTCCTTTCTGCTGTGGTCCCACCCAAGGTCCTCTGCAGTCCCCTCATCCAATGCAGATGTGGATGGGTCGTGAACCTTGCAACTGCTTCGGTTCAAATCAAACAGCTGGCTTGGACCTGCAGCGACATCGCTACGGACCAAGCAACAGGGTGAGAGCTGTAAGCCCGCTTGATCCTTAGTCGAGCCAGAGACACGAAGCCATAGCATCTCCATGCCAGGTCCCCCTGAGGCTGCAGCAGCTTCTCCAACAAGGTGTCGTCACCCGTGCGAGCAGCACGAAACATGTCACGACAGAAGCCAGCGCCCAAAGCCTGCAGGAAAAGCATTGGGAAGGTCAGCGGAAGTCTCTTGGCGCTCAAGAGAACCGCATGAGGCACCACTAGAAGTCCAGGTTGATGGTGAGTTTGATCCAGCTCCTCACAAAAGCGACTTTCAGGCTGCCGTGCACTTCAGCTTGCCTCACATTGCTTCACGCTTTCTCCTCAGGTAGGCCAGGGGGCGAGCAGCGAGTCGGGGCAAGCGTCCTATTCAGAGCTAGCAGGACAGCAATCACAGCAAGTCGGATCAGCTTTTTGCAAAGTCCTAGGTCCTAGGTGGGGTGCGACGACTGCTACAAACCAAGCCCTGAAAATCAAAAGCAAGCCGAATCTGGCACCAGGTCCTAGGTGGCGTAGCCCCGGTGGATGTTTTGTCCACAGGCCTTGCATGAAACATTCTAAGATGCGGAGTCCCCATGCAGGTGAACAGTTCACTCTACCCAACACCTGCGAATGTTATCAAGGGATGCCCATGGGACAAGAGTCCCTAACAGGGGAATCCTTACGATCTTATTGCTACTATTGGGACAGGCATTTGGCACTTGAGTCTCTTGCTCACTCTCGTAAGCATGCACGGCCCAGGGAGGAGTTGGACCACGAGGCGTGGTATCCTTGCGCAGAACAATCAGCACAGCTTGACCAGCTCCTGATAGCTCTGGGGTATGCTGCCTCACGACTTCGGCACCTGGGCAAGCAACTCGGTGGGTCCCCTGCACCCCTGGCAGAAAGTCCACTGAGCTAGGCTGAGCTAGGCTGAGCTCGGCACAAGAGCGGATGCGGATGGTCGAAGGTAGCACCCTGGCACACATCATGAAGGCGGAAGACAAAGGATGCGCATGCAAGGTGCCCAAATGTGTTGTCCTCGTCTCTGCTGTCCAGAGAGGATCGGCTGAAGCAACCCTGCCTGACCCAAGAGCAATGAAGTTCATTGGAGGCGTTACCTGAGCTATCTCACTGAAGATGCTGGGATCCAGACGCCCAGACTCGGTTTCCCTGAGCTTGAGAGCTTGACCAGCCGGCACCCCAGAAACATTCGCGAATCATTGACATAACACCACGTGCACCTCCGACTGGTCGTCGACGCAATTGCAGGACTTAGATGGCAGTACGCAGGAGCCAGAGTTTCACAGAATCAGCATCCTTTCATGTGCCCTTCTCGAACTGCGGCACCTCACAAACGGCCGCTCGTGCCACCTCCACCGAGCCTCGGAACAAGGTCAGGCGTCCAAATCCGTCCCAAAATCAAGCCCCCAATTAGTAGCTTTTTCTGAGGAGCTCACAGCCCAAGCCCATAAGGACATAGTGCAGAAGCCCTCTGGGCCATCAGTCATGCAGACTCGTGTGTAAAAGGATCCATTCTAAGCTGGGGCAACTAGGGGCGAGTACATGCTGGAAGCTGAGACGTTTGGGAGGTCTGATCAATGCTTCAAGACGGAGGGTGTGCCCGCTGGACTTGAGACACGCAGCTGACACAAAAGATCAACTTGCACTCATGGAGCATAGCCACATAGCGCAGGGGACACAGCTTCTAGAAGCCATCATTACTGAGTTACTGCAGTTGCTCTGGCACTTTTCGTCATGTGCCACGTCATGTCATGAAAGCGCCAAAGTCTGCACATCGGAAATTCCGTGTTGCATCTTCTCGATGCTCCAGGCAATCTGATGCAACCTTCAGGCTCTGGTGAATCTCTGGGCGGCGCCGCCCTGACCTCTGTGACCCTCCAAAGCTCGTCTCATCTGCCTTCTCACTCCCACATCCGGCATGTTTGGCTTCGTGACGTTGCCCTCCGTAATCCGTTTGCTCATGACCCCTCGTACCGGGCCGCTCCTCCGAGCCTTGCATGTGGCTGCACAGGGCGTGCCAGCACCCTCGCTCCCTCTTCTCGGCCTCCGCGAGGGCTTGTTGCGCACTTGCAGGGCACTTGTAGGGCCCACGTGGAGGCACTCGCGGGACTTGTGGCACCGTCCATCATGACGTTGGCAGCCTTGGACACTCAGGTGTGCATGGACCGTCCATCATAACCATCGTTGAATGTGGGGCAGGGGCTGAAGCAAGAACTTCCGCTCACTCCTTGCCAAAGCAGCAGCCAAGAACATCGAAAAAACGAGTCAATAAAACAGGAGCCTCTTGTACTTGGCAGGCGCAGCGTCGTCTGTGTTGACCTTGACAACAAGTTCATGCTCATGCGACACAAGCCATCGCGCGTCACCTAGTTCGGATGAGGCATGAGCTCGTGCCGGAAGAGGGATGACGAGGTGTGGATGTCCGGCTGCAACCTGCCATGGCTAGGAGGCAGTCATTTGATTAAACTCACATGCGGGGACGGACCACTCGGACTTCCTCGGGTGCGAGATCAAGAGTGGCGTCAGTCGGTCCAAGACCTCAGTTCCATTCGCCTATCTCAACGACTCTCATGTTCCTCGAGTCCGGGCCTTCGGGCAGCATGATGGCCACGCAAATGAACTTCTGCTCCTGACATGATGGACGAATATATCAACCTGTCTTCAGCATCGACGAGCACTTCCTGAGCTTCGGGCCCTCTCCACAGAGTACTTCCATCCTGTGCAGCTGCCGAGACTTGCCTCCGCAAAAAAAGCGACTCTCCATCGCCACGAAATCCTAATTACCTTGTATGAATGACTGAGATGAGCATGCCTCCCGAAGCAAGTCAAGTGAGGGTGATGCAGTCTCCACCAATTCCTGGACTCGGCAAGACAAGACAGGCGAGACTCTGTAGACCTCTGAAGGAGATCTGCAGCAGACGAATTCTGCCTTTGGCCAACCAGCTTTAGCTGCCAACGCCTCGCAAACCTCACCAGCACACATTAGAGCCCAGCTCTGGGACTGTGAAAGAAACACGAAGTCTCGATGGTTGGTAAGGTTGGATCCGAGCGGTCAGGCGCGGCAAACTTGTAGCAGCACCTACAGTACATACAACACGAAGTCTCAAAGTTTACCTTGTGCCGTAGCTGTACGTTGTACTGTGCTGTACTGGTCTCCCTGCTGGGGCTGCGACTGCAGAGCGTCAAGACTCAGCTTCTTGCGCTCGTTGGCAGACTCGGCAGACTCGGCAGACTCGTCTTGGTCGGCTTGAGGCTGGGCCTGGTCTTTCTGAAGCTGAAGCATTCGCCTTTTCCATCCTTTTCCCCATGGCAGACCCAAAGGCCCAAAGGCCTGCAACGCTGTCTCCAATGTCCAATGCAAGTGGTACCTGCGAGCTGGAGCCCGACAGCTTTCGGCCAACTTTGAAGGAACTTGTGCATGCAAGGCACATGCTTCCCTGATGCACTTCGGCCTAGGAAGTAGGAAGGAGAAAATGCCACACCACACGCTTCAAGACAAAGGGTCGGGCCAGCAGAGCTGTGCAGGCGGAGTATGCTTCCAGCACTTTCCTGACAGCAGAAGCAGAGAAGATGAGCCCCAAGTCCTTGGTCTGCTCTTGGGCTGTCACGTACTCGCACCCGTGCGCTTCCTCTCATGCAGCATGAGGGCCAAGCATGACAACCTGGTCGAAAGCACAAGTGGAGCCCTTGGTCCTCGCAAACGCAAGACCCATGAAAACTGGCAGGAAGGACCTCAGGCAGATCGGTCGCACATCACAGAGTATTTCACAGAGTATTGCGAGTCTCTCAAGTGACTCGAGGCTCAAGCGCAGTAAGCAGGCGCTCCTCAGACTTTGCCAGAGCTTTGCCTCCGAACAAAAAGACCCCCGTCATCCCGCTGGCTTCCTGCAAAAAACATCAAAAAACCCTGCCTGGAGGTGAAAGAAGGGCACCGGCAATTATCTGGACAGCCGGACGGACAGCTACGACGAAATGTCCAAGACTTTCACGCATGTCTGATGCTTCCCTTGCCTGCCGGCAGTGTCGTGCAAGTTCTTCGAGACGGTTCAAGAACTGCCGAACAGGGTGCTCATGCAGACTCGAGCACTCCAATGACGCGGCAGTGGGGTCCTCAGGAAGTGTTTGCCCGGAGCTGACAAGCATGTCAAGCTGCTCCAGGACCGGCTGCACCTGGCAAACAAAAGAAGGAAAGAAGGTGGGGCACACTGTATGCAGTACATGATTGTACAGAGTATGAGTGCACAGTTAAAACGGCCTCGCTGACATCCAGCAAAGCTGCCTTTCACAATGAACGAGAGCAGCATGCAGCATGCTCTCGTCCCTTTGCACGCTGCCCAGCCTCCAGAGTACATCGCGTACATGAGCCTTGCAAATGAGGTCAATTGCAGCAAAAGGAGGCAAAAACTGCTTGCAGAACTCATGCAGAATGCAAATCTGAGTGGCACGAGAAATGGAACGTGTCTTGGAGGCATTTTTGGCGCACATGTCTGGGCCTCAACGGGCCAACGGGCCAGCACACGAGTAGGACAGCTTTACTTGTCGAACCAGCTCGGCTTCAGACTGCAGAGTTGACACATACCTTCAGAATGCATTCTGAAAGCACTTTCATGCAGCATCTTGCAGCTGAAACTGGCGGTAAATCCTTGCGGCCACGAAGCGACATCAGCAATTCCTGAACCAGAGGCAATGGGAAATGCGGAGACACATGAGTTCGGGAGCAGTTGGCCTCGCCGGGGGCCAGAGCTCTGGCTGCACGGAGCAAAAGGAGGTCGCCCAGAAACTGCTCCACCACCTGTCACTCGCACCACTTCTTCACCACTTCACCACGTCACCGTCTTCTGCACTTGAGGCAAGCGCATTCGGCTGGCAGGAATGGTTGATAAGCGAAGGCAACAGCCAAAGCCCACACCTTGTGAAGGCCCCAGCACCGAAGCTAGCTGCTAGCTTGGCTCCCATGCTCATGTAGGAGATGTAGGAGACGCACTCAGGGTTTCGATCAGCTGCTCCAGTGTGAACAAGAACATCTTTGGTCACGGAGTTCAGATGAAGGACCTGCAGACTTGGGATCTTCTTTTCAAACTTTTCGGAAGGCCGGAGGGCCACTTGGGCAGAGGCTCGCTCGACCCTCTTTGCATCCACCTCGCGGCCTGGACCCTCTCTGGGCCTCTCCAGACTTGCCCGAAAGCAACGAGCACCAAGAAAACTCCAAGGCGAATGCCTGGGAAGAGGACCTATCCAGTTTCGTAAGTCCTGGTCCTCAGCGAAGAGGTGCAGGTTGAGACACTTCTTATCCTCCACTGACTATTCTATGCGACATAAGGCTTCAGTCGCCCTGAGAGGATCTGAGAGGCCAGAGCCAGCACGGAGGCGCGTGTCGCTTCGCGAGCTCCTCTGCTTCAGCTTCTGCACAATTCTCTGCATCGTGTGCTCAGGGGTGAAAAACAGCTAACATCAAACATATCACGCTTTCTGGGGACCCTGCCCCCCTGCAAGCACATGAAATTTTGGTACTCCTCCTGACGAGACTCGGCACATGACAAGTTCTCAAGCGTTGAATGCCCGCCCGCCTCATGGCAACTTCTCAATCTCTCCACAGCATACGCCTGTACTGAAAGAAGCCCACTCCGAGTGCATCTCGCAGGTCAGAGATGCCTGGAGGTCCTTCTGCGGCGCTATGACCAGCGCCTGACACCTGAGAAAGAAACGAGAAGTTTCCAGCTCTTTTTGCTGCGCAAAGAGTCCACACATCTCTACGCTCTCTGCGAGGCACACGAGGAGAACTTCACCCTCGCCCACCGGAGAGGCAGCGATGAGCCTGGCACTTCTTCCGTTTGGTGTGTGTGTGTGTGTGCGTGTTCAACGTTGTCAACATCTTTCAAGACTGGTCCGGTCTGCCCTCGCCCAAGGCTGGTGTCTGCAATCCGCAGGCCTTGAGGCCATCCGAGGCGTGCAGACATGTGGCCAAAAAAATGCCAATTGAGTCGGAAGAACTACGAAACTCAGCGAAGCTAGGGCCCCAAGCGAGAGTCACAGAACGGCTCTACGGGACACTTCTGCCATAACTTTGCCTGTGTCACGTTGCACACTCCGTCTCTTAGATACCGCTATCGCGTTGCCTACACAAAGCAGGCCTTTTGAGTCGGAGGGGCCGCCAGCCACTGCACAAAGGGTTCGTCAATCCATAAGTCTGCTGTGACTGCTGCTTGCACCACTGGTTACAGTGGTTTTACCCTGCTGCGCCACTGCGCCTCCTCCTCATACACGAAGAGAGCGGGCCAGTCCAACTCTGCGCGGCTCATCTTTGGATTCCTTGGTCTGGCGCCATGCCAATCGCAACTCATGGTGCCCATGGGGTGCCAAAGGTCCGAGCTCGCTGCATCGCAGGCCAAGCTACGAGAATCCATTGTTCAGCAATTAGTGAAGATCTGTGCACTGCACTCAGAGCCAAGTGCCGAAGACGGAGCAGCATTACCCGAACCCAACACGCAACGGCCATACGGCCATGCAGTCGCAAGCATCATGCCATCAACTTGGACCGGCGCCCTGAGAGTACATTGCAACGTTGTTATCAAGCACTTTGGTCTGCGCACCGCTGACTAAAGTTGCGCACCGCTGGCGTACTTAACTCTCACAGAGTCGCGCATGCAAATGAAAATCCTCAAGCTTGCAGAGCCAGGCAACTGCATGCCAGGGTTCGGACTGCAAACTGCGGCACTTCTGCGCCAGAGATCGTACATAAAGGGAACAGGTTAAGGATGCCACATTGCGAGGCACAGCGTCTGCTCTCTTTCTGAAGTAACGACCCGAAAGCCGTGGTCATGCTGCTTACTTCATGTCCGATGATCACCGAACCAAGTCCAGTCTTGAGAACAGCCTTCCGGATTCACCAGCCTCAAGCAGAACATTGTAAGGTCTGGTATGGAAAATGCTTGACCAGCTGAGCTCGCAAGTGCATGAACGCAGCATGAATCTAATGCTCAAGCAGAATACAAAAGATTTTAAATCTGGACACGATGAAGAAGTGTGTCCTGTCAGCAGCCACACCTTCACCGCTGGTTCACTGATTTTGCCCGGGCATATTTCAGAACATAGATGCAATCTTGCACAGTCAACTACTCTGAAGATGCTCCGGGCATGCCAATCGTAGTGAGTAGCAGACTGGTGTCTTTGCGGCTTCTCACACAATCACACCACGACTTCACAGAAAAGAACTTACATGTGAAAGCCTTGACCAGTCATCAATTTCAATGCTGCAGTGCAGCACGACATGCAACAGACGCAAGCTGAAACCTTTTGTCTCAACTTACGCAACGCACTTGAAGCAGGACATGACGAATTTCCCTCAGATTTGCAGGTACCAGCGAAGCTGCCAGAAGCTGACAGCTTGCTGCTTACTGCGCCAAGAAGCCCACTGTGGAAGTGGTGTGGTGGCCTGAAACAAGAGCAATATAGCGCAATGAGACAAGCGGAGCAGACTTGGCCCTGCCCTATCACTATCATCCCTACCCTTCTTCGAAGTCAGCGCTCAGAGTTCCAGTTCAAATTCAAATCTGGTAGAGGCTGGCTCTTAGCTGCTTAGCTCCATCTCCAACCGCTTAAGAGGGCGGCAGCAGCATGCTAGACTAGACGAAGGCCACTCCTACTTCTGAGGGCGGTGCGGAACCTAACTACAGACATGAGCACTAGACTACGCATGGACTTCAAGGCGCTTGTGGCACAAGAAGCGCCAACACAAACCACAAAACACTGCACTCGTTCAGAATGAATCAACGAGAACCTGCGAGAGGTTTTCGCAGGGTCGGAGAGCTGAAGGGCAACAGCATGTGAATTGGAATGGTTCGAGGATGAGGCCCTGGCTCTTGTGATGCAGCTGGATGACAGTGCTATGTGCTGGTTGATGTGCAGCCCGTCTTCAGATCTCACCCAATGGTCTATGTCCAAATATAGCTACGTCATGAAGTTCCTAGGAAAGCACTTGAGGATGCAAGATACTGGGTCGAGAGCACGGATATCAAGCGTGCAGCCCCAATTAACAGACTCCAAGGTCTCAACATCCCTAATGAAAGAATGCATGTGAGGCACTTCAAAATACCAAAGTGATGTGAGGCCCTATCCAACCAGCCAATTCATTCATCAATCCTATTCTTTGATCCCAGTCCAAGTTTGGAGCTCCAGTTCGTTCCAGCACTGTGGTGGCTTGACCTCCGTAAAGCTATGCGATGCAGCTTCACTGACTCGTTCCACCTGCAACATTGATTCTGAGCACAGTTAATGCGGTCCCCGGCCCGTCGTCTTCCGGCTCTCGTCCGCTCCACTCCGGAGAGTGAGAAACATCCTGACGTTGATGACATCTCAGGGCCAGAACCACATAGCACCCTGACAGCGCACAACTGTTGGACCTGCTGGACCTGCTGGACCTGGTAGTAGCTGCTCATAGTTGCTAAAGTAGTGCAATTATTCCATGTCTCCTGCAAGGAATGCCGGAACTCCATGTCCAGCTTATCGCGACCTTGGCACAGCTCTCACCAGCATGGCAATACCTCCGAGCCTCAACACCAAAGGTTCAAGGTATCAGACGCGCCAAAATCTCGACCAGAGTTGTTCGAGTGATTCTGGGCTGTTCCCTCACCTCACAGCTACCATGCATGTTGGACTCAGATTTCAACCATGAGAATGATAGGGTCAACGTGCCAGGAGTACATCGTTGAACTTCGAGTCAGAGATGATCCAGATACTTCCCGGCCTGTCAAGCAACCTTTCAACGATTGCCCGCAACTCGGCTCGAACGAGTCACGCAAAGAGCGATGCTGAGCTGGCTGGCTCAAAGGGCAAACTCACTAAACGATTGGCTATACTGTCCTGCGTGTCACAAACTGTCACAAACTTGCCACCAAAGGCGCACCAAGGCTCACAGCATTGCGACATGTTGCGACAGACTGCAAGTCCTCCCATTGGATGGAGGGTCCACAATCCTTGACTTGTCGCCGGTCCTGGCAATATCACTGCTACGGCTACGGACGTCATGCACTGCAGCGAAGCCGATGTTGACGAGCCTTGACATACTTGTACTCAATGTGGATGAAATTTGACGCTTGTGAAGCCTCTGCCTCACCACCTGTGCATGGAACTGTGCGGCAGGCATTACGCAAGAAAGGATCCAGGCTGCACCCTTTTAAGCCACTGGCTGTCACCGCTAGAAACCACTTCGGGTTCTTCTGGGATGACAGACGTATCACGTACCTCATGCAAGACCGCCACACCAACACTCTGCTTGGCGCAGCTGTACTCGGCTGGATGGGCTGACAATTCGCGGACTAGCAATGGAATGTCCTGGAGTGTCCAGGTCCTGCCCAGGAAAAAAAGCACACGCGGCGTGAACGAAGTTCAGCTATGATGAATGTAAGGACTGACACTTCCGCATCTGTTTTGCACTTGTAACCACAACTTGAACACGCCAGAAGATCTCCTGTGAGCGGCACAAAGATGCCGACGAATCATCTGTTCCTGGCCTCAGTCTCATGTACGTCAGCAAACGGCCACGCCGATCCTTGGGCATGCGCATACACATACAATTCTCACACACACACACACACACACACACACACATGCTGGGCTTGATGCGAGACCCACACCGGTGCCAACCTGAAAGGCATAGCGGCATAGACTCCAAAGTCAGCTGACCGTCTTCAGGTACCGACATTGCCCAGCAGGGATAGCATGAAGCTCCAGTGCGAAGCTGCCTTCAAGATGAGAGAAGAGAAGGCTGCAAGTGCCCCTGCTACCTACATGAACCTGAGCCGACTGAGCTCTTAGCAGGCCGGACGTGTAGCAGTCCCAAGCTCCGAGCCTCCGAAAATGGGAAAGCTAACAATATCTCCATGCCTACGGGCCGCCAGTCCCAAGGCCCGCGCTCCGAGCGTGCCCCAACAACAGTCACTGTCTCACCTGGCCTGCGAAAACAAATGGCTCGTACTTGATCGGCCTACTGTCTTGACAAATCACTTGTTGGCTGTTCACAAGAAAGCGCTGCAACATGCTCCTGCAGTTTCGGGTGTCCGAGCGATCACGCCCACTCAACAGTATAGCTGTGTCGAGAATTCATGCCGAGAGTTGCTGCGAAGTGCACCGGGCTGTGCAAAAGCAAGGTACAGAAGCACAAGAAAGCACCCGACTTCTCCTGTGAACGAGTGCCCAAGGCTCGGCCATGCAAGAACCCAGCTTCGCGCCTGGTCTCGGCGTGCCGCAGCTCAAAGAGCAGCCCGAGACGACCCATAGCTCAACCTGCTCAGGACACGTCGTTTTGAAACAGGCATGCGTTTCTCCATGCACTTTCGGAACACCGTGCCTTAGAGCTCGCCTGGGACAAGGGGCTGTCACCAGTGAAAGCTCTATGGTACAATATACTAACTACGTATCCAAGCTGTTGAGCAGTCGGACGGCATTCGGGAAGTTGCCGGCGGTTGACTTTGCCAGCGTCTTCAATTTGGAAGGATTTGGCAAGTCTGGAAGCCCCGCAGAATCCGAAGCGCATCTCAGCCCTTTTGCTGGGAGATCGCCGAGCATCGGGTTGGGTACAATGATGCAAGCAAACATGTTGTCGCGTGGCGCAAGCATCTTTGGCCGGAGCCACGCAGCTAGGCTAAAAAAAAGAACTCATCGGTCTCTACCTCAGGCGAGTGTCACCTGCTGCAACATGTGAACACCTGTTGAGAAGAACAGCCGAAACCTTGACAGCCTACGAACCTGTGAGAGGAGCACCATCTCTCGAGTCTCCCACCAGCTCCTGCGAGTTGAAGGAAAGCATTTTGTCCCCTGACCCAGCCCGCTGCTGTGAAAAACAAGAGAAGTGCACTGTGCCTCGAACTGCATTTGCAACCTCAGATGCATCATGCGCAGCTGTACGGTTCGGAGTTGTTCAGATTCTGTATGTTACTATGCGCTACCTGTACGTTCCTATGCGTTACTCTATGTGAATATGGTACTATATGCTACATGGTTTACTATATGTTACTGCACGTTCCTATATGCTACTGCACGTTACGCGACTATATTACTATATGATCCTATGTGACTGTTTCCAAGCTCTTCCAACTTCGCAGCCAAGCCCTGCACTCGGACATGGCATCGGTCGTCTTTGCCTGGCACAAGGCCGCAAGCGGCAAGCGGCAGGGGATTCACATCGCTCCTGGCATCACAGAAGACTCGCTCCAGAAAAGAATGAAACATGTCCCAAGCCTGCAAGGATCGTTTCTCCTTTTCCAGGGCCTGCGTGTGCCTAGGGTCTTCAGGATCCCCATGAAACCCTGACAATGATTGACCGCCCGTGCGAACAACTTGTTTGGCTCATGGAAGATGTTTGCCCAAAACTTCAAAACATCTTCTGTGGACTCGGCAGGCTGATCCGAGCTCCGCGTGCCTGCAGTCGTGATGTATGCCTAGAACATCCTAGAACGGGGCACGGCCATTGTTGCTTCACACCTGCTCCGCCGCCAGCTCCGACCGAATCTCGTGCAGCTCCGCTCGCAATGCCCTTCAACTGGACATTGTGTCGCGAGAGGTGTTGCAGGACGTCAGACAGAGGTTTCAATGTGGGCCTGATGTCCTCATCACCTTTGGTGGAAAGCAACGGTACACGAAAAAGGGGTGCACTGCAGCTCTCTCACAGGCTTGTCTAGGTCGTAGGCCATCCTCTTTGCCACGACCCGGACGAGAAAACTGCATTGTGCAGCGACATTGCCGTGTCTTGTTCTCACAATCAAAAGGCTCAAAAACTGGCTTCAACTCTTTGATTTTTTGACAGGGGGTTGGACACCGGATGACAGGCACGTCTCCTCCGATTCAAGCAGCGGTGACAAACAAGACAATAAGTCAGTAAATGTCAAGCGCAAACAAAGATCGAAGTGACTATGTGTCAAACAAAGTTAAGGCGTCATGAGATTGATGGCGTACGACAGGGAAACCTGAAGGTTGACAGCTCTTTCTCGAAGGGGAGGGGCCCCCATTTGCAGACACAATGATCAGGTGCTCAGACGAAACTTCTTGGACCCTCTAGCTGTCCAGCCGCTTCGCTATCTCTCATGTCGTACATGGTTCTTGAGGCTTTTGGTTGTTTGCGCATTGTTGGCCACCTTCGCTTCCTCTGTCTGGCAAAATGCCTTATGTCTTTCATTCTCTCTGTACGTATTTCTTTTTCTTCTACACTGCTTCTGCGTTCTCTGTGTGTCTGGCTGAGTCTACCTTGAACTTCCTTCCCCAATGTTGAAACACACGATCTAACAGAAGTCGCCTCGCTGTGGCTGCAGCAGACGAAGCTCCAGCGAAGTTGTTGCGCTTGTGTGGCAACATGTGGCAAGTATCAACACCGACGTCAAAAGAGCTGTTTGATGGTTTCACCGCCAATGCTCTCTCCTGCTCTCTGTCTCGCGTGCCCATCCCGTACCTCTTTATGAGGGGCCCTTTCACGGCCAGACCACGCGCAAGGGAACTAATTTTTTCCAAGATAATTCCTTTGCTTAGAATCCATGCTAGCAGCACAAATGAGAGTTCATTCCATTGTTAAACCTTCTAGAGTCTTGCGATCCTTCTGGTGATGGCTCCGAAGCTCCTCGGACACAAATGGCAAAAGGCAGCAGCTTGTTCAGGAAGGCTTCTCAATTAACAAAAAGAAAACCTCCGGGGGCAAGCCCGAAATCTGGGATTTTTAGTTTTTTCTAGTGTTTTCTAGTTGTTTTTGGTTGTTTTTGGCTTTTTGTAGTTTTGTCTTGCGTTTCTTGGTTTCTGTTGGTTTTCCGTGTCTTTTGTTCTGAGTTTTTCATACTTTTGCTCTAGTTTGGCTTTGTTTCGTTTCCTTTGGTTCTGGCAGCTTTCTTATTGGAGTCGTCGGGTCTTCTGCAGACCACTGGATAACCAACAAAAAACCACAGCAAAAGAGGCCAGCCCAATGGCAACCCCACTATAGACGACCTACTCACTCCTCAACCCTACACACGCGGTTCTTTCTGGAAACTCTTTGGGGTGCGACCAGGAGCCATGGAATTATTTAGCTTTACTTGGGTTTTTTCAGCTCTGCTTAGCTTTCCTTAGCCTCCTCAGTTTTGGGCCCATATGCTGAGATATTCCTTCTCGTTTCCTTCACTGCTGAAAAAGCCCCATATATAGCGGTATGGGATGGGCACCTATGACTCTGCTCCTTCCGCTGGTATGAAGAACATATGTTGCTCAAAGGCCGCCTGTTGAAACCGCATCTGTCGATCCTGCAACAAACGTGCAGTCAAGCTCTCAAGAGCGCGGATGACTGCGATGCAATATGGCCCTTCCTGGCACTCACGGCGCAGAGATGACAGCAAAGGCTTTCCCGCAAGAAGTTGATTCTGAGCCTCGAGCAGGGATCACTGCAGAAATACAAGGTTCACATTGAGGATTGGGCTGCGTGCTGCCACTGCAGCTTCTTGGCCTCAACACAGTGTGCACTTGTCTTATCAGTTCATACACATCGCTCGCAACAGTGGTTACGTTTCTTGTCTTGAAGCAAGCAATGAGGTGTACACGGCACCACCTACAAGTTGACAATTGATCGGGCCTGAACACCCAAAAGCCCCAAGCAAAAACGAAGGCAAGCTATCCCCGCGCAAAATTTCTTTGCACATTTCTTTTGGGAACTTTCGCTGCAGCCCTGGGAGGCTGCCTGGAGTGTTTTCTGGCATGGGAACTTGAGACTTGACCATGAGACCACCGACCATCTCGCGGCCGTACCGATCTCGCAATGGGAGAATTGGACATCCATCAAAACATTGCACAGATGTTCAGCTGCAGGAACTGCTTGGAGTGTTGAAGCAAAGTCTGGCTCTGTTCCAGGGCAGCGTCCATGTTCTTGACGTCTGTTCACTACGCTGGTGCTCCAAGACGTTGTTGCGGAAGAGATCTTCCATGGACCTCTTGGACATGGTACTGTCATACAGTGGCAGATGACAAAGCCGTGCGGATGTCAGGCTGTGCTTGATGCAGCGTCTATAGTCGCTCGTCGTAGTTCGCTGAGCACACGAAGATTCAAATCCATGTTTCGGAACCTATCCTCAATTTCTAGGTTTACATTGGAGGGAGCACTACTGTGAACTGACTTGTCCAACGCGCCCAGACTCTCAGCTTGTGGCGCTGGGACGTCATGGCGGATGCGAGCTGCATCGCTGCACCTCCTGCTTGGGCCTGCAGTTTCCCGCAAGTTGCCCACGCCGTCTACAGCACACAACTCGAACAGCACAGTGATTAGCTTCAGCATGCTTCAGCCATACCACAACAATCTGAAGGTTATCTTCTCAAGCCCTGAGATGTAGCTGAGACGTAGCTGAAATTCAGCTGCAATGCCGAGCGGCGCGTTGCAGTGCTGCCTGCAGAAAATCCTGCCTGGGCAGCGGAAAGTGTCAGAATGAGGTGGTCATCTTGAACTCTCGGGACTGGACCGCTTCTGCTCTTGCAGAACCTGCGCAGAAGAAGCATAAGGAAATATAAGGAAAATGAGGACTTGGGATCGAATCATTGCAACTGTGGGTTGGATACTTTTTCAGACACGATCGCAAGTCACGAGCTGCGCGTGCTTTCCGACCAACCCCTGCTTCCAGCGAGCATCGACCATGCACTTGCGAGACAGCATGAGACATATTTGCGGCTGGACCCTGCACGTCTGAAGTGACCATGAGATGGTCGGCAATGGCGTCGAACAACCAGAATGGCGGATTCATGCAACCAAAACCTAATAGTGCGGATTCTCTTGGAACGGCAATGACAACGCAATCATTCCCGCCCGACCCACCCCCAACTCCCTGCCCTAACGATTCTGAAAGTCGCACAGCACATTAGCTCTGTATTTGCCGACGCACAAGTTCTTCTTGACTACTTGCCCACCTCTTCACGTAAGGCCGTTAACCTCACAGGGTGAGAGACATGGGGCGACGAGGACTGCAAAGGACCCGGAAGGCACTGCCAGTCACTGCCAATCACTGCCAATCACTGCGACACCTCTGCTGCACTTGGATCTGCTCCCTGTTGGCCTGAGCAATCGAAAAAAGCAGCGGCAAAAGGAAGAAGCTTGTGTGCAAAGCTTAGAAGTTGGCCTCCTGCTCTGCAGCTTGTAATCGCAGCTGTCTGGCCTGCAAGCACTGTTTAAGCACTGTTTGGCTTGATTTAAACCTTGTGGACTCATTGTGAGGCGACTGAGGGCAACGCTACCAGAGCCGCATGCTCAAGTCTACAGTCCAGAATCTGCCACACCAGAAGTCCCACGGAGCTTTCATGGACACTTGCATCCACTCCAGGCCTCATCCTGATGGTCCAACACTGTCGGTTGCCTTTCATGACCTGAACCGTCCAAGCGGCTGAATCTGAAGAAACGCACACAGCTCGTGATCAACCGTGGATCTCGGGGGCAGCAGTCTGTTCGAAGCCTTCAGACAAACAGCTGCCATCTAAACCAATTCGTCCACACGAAGAAGCCACCTGCAGCTATGCCAGCTAAGCTGACACCATCGAACGGGCACGGTGTGACGCATGCTTCGTGGTCGCTGCCTGTGGAGGCTTTGCATACGTCGGCGAAGTCGTCCTGTAGCTCAGAACTGCTGAATCACTTGCATGCAAAGCAGCGACTCGATCTCGTGTCGTGGAGCTGTATTGAAGTCCACGTGTACATGCATAAGTTTGTGCCGGCAAGGACGAACCCAGGTCCAAAAAGCGACAACAGCGCATCACGAAGAAACAGCAATGAAAAGGGGGCGGACGCATACATGATGCAAACGACACGTGTCCTCGCCTTTAACAGGGTGGAGAGGGAGGGGAACTTGAACATTAGCAAGTGCAGAGCATCATCAAGACTGTTCAAGAACTACCGAGGAAACTGGGCAAGGAGCTGTACGATCGTCGATGAGTGAGGTTTGCCAGCCTGAGACTTGAACACATATGAAGGTAAAATCACATATCTTTGATAGAGAAAATTCAAAACCCTGGGCAGGGAGTGCACACTTGCGATTGGTCCAAGTCCAGGCCGACAAGTGGTTAACACGCATGCTCGCGATATGTCCTGCGTCGTGCTCTTGGAAGGTGATCCGAAAAGCAAGTGCTAGATTGGTTCGCAATGGGTCACGGATGTCGCGGTAGCATGACCTTGCCTTACCCCTGTACGAACCCCGCGTGAGCGCATGGTGTTTGGAGAATCACGGTTCAAAAAGGTAAAACTGCCGGGTAGGGCCGTGAGACGTGTGTTGCATCATGTTGCACCAGCTTGGGCCCAGGCTCAAAAGACCTGTCACATCAAGTCACACAAGTCACTAGACGTGCTGAGCAGAAAACTCAAGGCGGCTTTGACCCGCCTGGGCAAGTAGTCCCATAGTCCCGAAACAGACTCTGAAGATTCATTCATGTCATTCATATCTCATACTAGCTTAGGTCTTTGTAACTGACGAATGCTGACAGACCTGACAGGCCCTGCCCTGCTTGGTTGGAAAGTGCTGACATGCTGACATCTTCTTTGAAGAGACTCAAGTGGGCACTGACCTGCCACTAAGAGCCACAAAGCGCATGCAGTCCCTCGTCTGCAGATCTCTGCGTCGGTGCAAATGCAGCCTTTTTCGCTGAAGGCTTGCACACTTCACAAGCTGAACACAAAGACCTCGCCGGCTTACGTGATGGCTTCTCAATGAAACGCATGTGGTTCGAAAGCTCTGCATTAGCTTGAAAATCCAGAGCTGCCATCTGACCGGAGCCAGGAAATGGACGCGTGAAACACTGCTGCTACTTGCTCTGTCTGAGAAGCCACATTCTATGCATGGATACCTTCTAAGTTCTGCTTCACAGAAAGAGCAAAAGTGACGTCAAGCAGGCAAATCCTTAGTACAGGCACGAGCATGCAGTCCTGGAAGTGTCACGATGTCACAAGGCAAGGCGAGTCCCGATCCTTGCATATCAACTTGAACTTCTCCTTAAAGGACATCTCCTGCAGGAAGGGCCATCCCGCTTGCTGCTCAGCCCTGTCGTGCACACCAACGTTGTCACACCCGCGGACACCAAGACGTCCTCATCTGCGACGTCTAGAGGCCGCTGGTCATCAATGTTTGCGAGCCTGGAGCATTCCATGTCCCAGCGAACACATGCAACGCATCGAGGCTACTCTGTAGGGCAGTGTGGCTCTGGACAAGAACCAGGCGCTGGATCTGCTTTGCACTCCAGCAGCTCCTGACAGACCTTTGCGAAACCAGCATTGGTTGCACAAGTCATCACGGAGTTAATCCGAAACATGGCTCCAAGCTCGGTTCACGTAAACAACTCCAACTCAGGTCTGCTCTTGCAAGTGACCCTCCTTGGACGCGAAGTGCAGGGCACTCCAACCGTCCTCTTCAACCTTGCAGTCTAAATGTGTTCAGTGGCCCATACTGACGGGACACTCAGAGCTCCAGACCGCATTTACTTCAGCGCGAGCTTGCAGTAATCTCTTGACACAGTCCACTGAACCTCATGTGCACGTCGCACATAAACTTCATCACTCAAGGTGTCATCGGTCATTCATGTCACCCAAGCTCCAAAATCTCTGACCTGTAATCTTCTCATATCCTGCCCCTCACCATTAGGGAGACGCTTGGGAAGCGTTGCGGCACTACCAATGTCGAAGGTACAAGTGTTGTGGTGGCCTGCGCATTAGGGAGCACGACTTTTGAGGTTGCCATTGGCGGCTAGCCATGCGAAACACATGGTATAGTGCGAACAGCATCAACCCACGATATGCTGATGTGTCTGGAAACACATTCTTTGCGCTCGTTGCGTGGGGGATGAGGGAGGTGAGGGCCTGCGGGCCCCTAAGTGCGTGCGCTGGTGTATTTTTGGGGAGTATACTTGGTATAGGGCTACCAGGTCTGATGATGGCTGTGATTTCAGACCCTGCCAGCATGTTTAGGTCTACGACAATGATGGCAGATCTTGCATGCGTTGAATGTCCTTGCATTGGTTTGCTGACCGGCAGGTCTTGCTCACGATGCCGATATATTGATTCAGAACTTGCATGCATTTTGCTCCTTGGCACAAGACAACGTGTAATCCTATAAATTCCACTTTGTACAGCGACGGCATATATGTCCTTCCATATGTTGTGGCGTTCCTCAGGGGCATTGAAATCCCTCAAACTGCCTTGGAGGCTTTAATTTGCCAGTGCATCTCGCTCCATGTGGCCGGCTGTACTAAAAACCCCAGCCAGCTACTGCCGTGACCAAGGATCCTCCTAGTTTGTGCTTGTCACACCCAAGCAATATTTGCAAGTTTGCCTGCCCTCTTTAAGCACCTCGCATCGTAACTGCACATCCCAGAACGATGCCATGCAGCATCAGGACAAAACTCTGGCAACACAAGAGCAAGCGAATGCCCCCTGAGCTGGCTTAGGCATTCACCTTTCTGGGCAGCAAACCTGAGTGCAGGGAGCTGTCAAAAAGGGGGGCCAACATCGACTCTGAAGGGCATTTGAAATGCACACTTGGGAGCAGGCATTATGGGTGTCATTCCAACCACTGCAGGATCTTCGCCTTAGCCCATGCAGCCCTCCATGTCGCGTTTCTTGACACCTTTTGATCTGTGCTTTGCGATTCTTGCCTTCTTGGCAGTTATTCTTGGCCTTGTCTCACTTGCCACGTTCGAGTTCGGATCGGCTTCTTTGTGCTTCGCACTGCTAATCTTTGAGATTCTCCTCATTCTTAGCTTCGCTATATAGGCTAGGCCATCTTGTCACTGTTCGAGTCTAAGGCTTCCGCAGTTCCCTATTTACAAGCTCAAGCCGCTCCTTTTCATTGCTTGCTTTCTTCACGCCACACGCCAATGATGCCTAGGTGGGCGGGATCCTGGGACAAAGAAAGATCGTGTGGTGTTGCCCGGAAGTGTTGCAAAAGCACCTTGCAGGCACTGCACATGCGCATGCAATGATATGCAATGCACATGAGGTGCACACCGTGCCCTTTCTTTCCGGCATCGGGCTTCTGCGGCTTCATGACCTCAGACACTGCACAATGCACCAAGTGCTGCAAACCAGCACAGATGGGCCCGCAACCAACGGCCGACGCGTTTCTGTCCACGCGCCCTTGTCCAGAGCTTCGCTGACACCACGTAGGTTTCCCTGCACTAGGTATACCATCATGACTGGACAACTTCTGCGGGATCGGTATGCCTGGCGAGCATATTGCAGAAGCTCATGGTTCAGCAAGACCTGCGGGCACATTGGTAAATACGCTCATGTTGGCATCCACTCACTAACCGGGTTGATGCAAGAGCACCTCATCACTGATTCGAGCTCCACCGCGGTTCGCTGATGCCACGACGCTTTTCACACCCTCCTGGAGCTCTCGAATGGACCAACTGCATCCATGCTGTAACTGACACGGTGTTGTCAACACCAACATGTCCAGCAGCCTCTAGGGCAGCACAATTGACCACAACATCGTCGTCCCACATAGCAGAGCCTGCACCATTGATCGCTCAAGCACGTATGTGTATCTGTCCTCGAACATTACAATCACAAAGCCTCTGTTGGCGCTCGTCGCCGAGCCTGGCTTCGCCTGAGTATACAGCATGCGTACTGGACAAAACAATTTGAGCCTATTCTGAAAATCTGATGCCATGAGCAGTTGGCGTCATGTCCGTCACTTCCATCGCACGTCTTCAGCACATCGAGACCTCGAAAGCAGTGCAAGTTCAACGATGCTATCTAGACTGCTTGAATGCACACCAACGCAATGTGCTCCCAAGGGTGCTGCTTTGGCCCATGACAAGGCATGCGACGTGCTGAAACTGGGTCACTACAGCAAAGACTGAAACAGCACATGTGACAATGTCTCATGCGGTGGAGGCAGAAAACGCAGTTCTCTAGGAGTCACATCAGAATGAGGGCAAACGTTGCTTGGGAGTATCTAAATGTATCACACAAAACAATGAACATCACACAAAAAAAGCAGGCGAATCCTAAACTTTACCCCAAAAATTATGTCGGGGTTGAGCCTTGGAAGACTTGCCCACGTTGCCCTGTACCCAGTCTGAAGTCAAAATGTCAATCTGATGTGTCCCCCAAAACACTTTGGCATCCAACTCGGCCCACTACCGACTTTACGATGGCCAAGATCGGCCAGGATCGATGGAGTGCAAGGCTCCACAAGGCTCCAGAGGCGCCCTCGATAGCGAAGACTTCATGACAGTCCGCGAATGTCCGTATCAGAAGCACCCGTAAGAAACGTCCGTGAAACTTTATGGATACCAATTGGAAGTTGGTAAGTCTAGCAGAAAAATGTTATCAGCTATCATTTTGTAACGGCAAGGGATTGAGAGCCTAGCCGAGGAGTTGGGGGGTTGGGACGGGTTCTGCTAGAAGTTAGAACGCTGAATAGACGCCCTGTGCTAGTGCCCTGTGAGGTCCCTGAATTCAGTGCGCGCTCAGACCTCCCAACAACCGAAGGGTCAAACAATGTCACGATATGTCACGGTTCAACATGCTGTCGGGTTTTCAGCTTTGGTAAATCAATGCTGTGAGACCTTTTGAGCAGGTCACGCTGGGCTTGTGCCAGCCATGCGAGGCTAGATGCCTGCAAGGTTAAAGCATGAGTCATGAGATCATGAGCCTTGCAAAACCCAGCAACAGCTCGCTCGGACCAGAGCAGTTGCATGAGATTCGTGAATTCGACTGCTTACACGCCGGCCACGCAAGTGAACTGCGCCTGCCGAGCAGAATCTGGTTTCTTAGAACCTGAACCTGAAGACTTTGAAGACATGCCGAAATAGAGCTCCGGCCTGAGGTAAGCCAGTTTCAGCTTTCCTGCCCTGAGCCCCATCATGCTTATCACCACAGTTAGCAAAGTGAGCAGACCGGCCGCGGACAGGAGGAGTCCCGGACCATACAAAGACCAACCCAAACTGGCTTCAGCCACGAGAGGTGCGAAGCCTCCGAAGATTGAAAAGCCGATGTTGTAGCTGATCCCGACGCCCAGGTTCCGCACTGAGGTGGGGAAGAGCTCGGCACAGTACATGAACACAACTGTCCCCACCATCGCTCCAATGATTCCATAACCCACACCATAAATCAAGAAGATGTTGGCCACATTGTCAGGGTAGGAGGCCAAAAGGAAAAAGAATGGGGCACCAGCACAGCAAAGCATTGCGCCGCTGGCAAGAGTCACGAGTGCAACACCATAGCAGTCAGCAAACCAACCAACAAAAAAGGACAGAACCATCTGAAGCACCCTCGAACACATTCCCGCAAGCATGGGCATATTTGCAGGTGCTCCGTGCTTTTCAAGAAACGAGTTCGTCCAAACCATGCCACCGTACTGGAAGACGGCAAAGGCAATGACGCCGCCAATTCCAACAAGCACATTCACGAAGTGCTCTGAAAGGGAAGCTCCGGACTTACTGTTGGCTGCCCCTGCTTCCCTGGCTTCTTTCTGCGCTTGGAACTCCTGGCCACATGCTAAACAACGCACCGACGCATGCATATACTGGGGGCCACAACTTTACAAGCATGAAACTGCTCTTCTTCCCCGAGATATGTCTAAAACATGTTCGACACCTGAAGGCTGACAATGGCCAAAGCTTCTAACCCAGCTCGCCTGGGTCCTATGACTATGAAGATGACTATGACATGCTATTGACCGTCCTACCAGGCCTCTGACTCCTTCAAGTCACGCCGACCAGCCAAAGCCATGGCACCGGGTAACAAGGCCAGAATGAAGGGTAGCCGCCAACCCCAGTCCAACATGCGCTCCTGGCAGCACAAAATTACAACACGGCTGAATCTGGGCACAATGTCCTCTTACCAGCCACGCAGCTCTGAACTTTTCAACTGTGGTGTCCTCACCAAGAATGAGCTGTAGCGACCATACCACCGTCCTGATCAGCAAATGGATCATTTGCTTGCAATGGCTTTTGAACGTCACGCTTACACTTCAGGCTCAAAAAGAACATCAATGCTGCCGAGGGACCTGGCCAAAAGGAAACCAAGGTTGACTGTGATGGATATTAAAGCCACACAGCGCCCCTTCGATTCGTGCCCGGACACTTCCACGATGTATGTGGATACTGTGCTGATTTCACCACCAGTGCAAAGACCCTGCAACAACCGTAAACTGAAAAGAAGGACCAGTCCGAAAGACCCCCAAGCCGAATCTCCAGCACCACGAGGGGTGGGTAGTAGCCCTTGGCCAACTGTTCCGCTCAACATGCCGACAATGGTCAGCATCACCGCCAATTTCCGACCGAAAGCATCACTCAAGATGCCAAGGAAGATGCCACCCAAAGGACGGGCAACAAACGTCGCTGTGAAGCCGAGCCAAGTTGCAAGAACAGAACCACGGAAAAAATTTTGTTCCATGTAGGTCGCCATGCAACCTGCAGAGGGCACAAACAAAATACAACGACCCTTCATATTCTTTTCTAAGCCCACACCCGCGATGAAGTGTTTTACATGCCAAAAATCCACCACCGGTCCAAAATCATCACCAACGCCGAGCAGCCGTAGATCGCAAATTCGTACCATTCCAAAGCATTTCCCAAAAGCACTGACCAATAATTCCGCACCAGGCTGCTCACATCAGTTGAAGCACCCATGGCAAAAGAAGCACAATTGGACCGGCATTAAACACGTGCAAAAACGGCTTCGGAAGTGAATAGACCGGCTCAAGAATGCTCCTGCAGGTTAGTTCATGGAATTCCGTGGAATACCGATTCCCATATACCTCTTTCTTATGACTTCTTCTCAAGAAGCAACTCTTCGCACATCTTTTGCAAAACACGCTACAATGGCATGGAACATATTCCATGTCGAAAGGCCCATCACTTACTCGTCACTCACGTAACCATTCAGTTGTGCAACCAGAAACGCACTCACACACTCACATGGTCATTCACTCAACTACTGTGCTCCCTCAGCCAACATGTAAACTGTACTACAACAACAACAACAACAACAACAACAACAACAACAACAACAACAACAACAACAACAACAACAACAACAACAACAACAACAACAACAACAACAACAACAACAACAACAACAACAACAACAACAACAACAACAACAACAACAACAACAACAACAACAACAACAACAACAACAACAACAACAACAACAACAACAACAACAACAACAACAACAACAACAACAACAACAACAACAACAACAACAAGAAGAAACAACAAGAACAAGAAACAACAAGAAACAAGAAACAACAAGAAACAAGAAACAAGAAGAAACAAGAAGAAACAAGAAGAAACAAGAAGAAACAAGAAGAAACAAGAAGAAACAAGAAGAAACAAGAAGAAACAAGAAGAAACAAGAAGAAACAAGAAGAAACAAGAAGAAACAAGAAGAAACAAGAAGAAACAAGAAGAAACAAGAAGAAAAAAGAAGAAACAAGAAGAAAAAAGAAGAAACAAAGAAACAAGAAAACAGAAACAAGAAGAACAAGAAGAAACAAGAAACAAGAAGAAACAAGAAGAAACAAGAAGAAACAAGAAGAAACAAGAAGAAACAAGAAGAAACAAGAAGAAACAAGAAGAAACAAGAAGAAACAAGAAGAAACAAGAAGAAACAAGAAGAAACAAGAAGAAACAAGAAGAAACAAGAAGAAACAAGAAGAAACAAGAAGAAACAAGAAGAAACAAGAAACAAGAACAAGAAACAAGAAACAAGAAACAAGAAACAAGAAACAAGAACAACAACAACAAGAACAAGAACCAGAACAAAAGCAGGGGCCAGGGGAGGCTGCAGGACTGCAGTCATCCTAACCCCTTGCAGAGATCCCGGCCGATGGCGGAGTGTCGAAGCCACGCGGTGTAACTGCTTGTTCGCTCTCAAATTGAGGTGCGGCAAGGACAGCTCCAACGCTTCCCAGCTCTAAATCAAGATGTGTAGGCGCAACGCAGCAGGCCTGGATGGTTTTAGATGTTGCGGTCTTGGATCTAAGAGCCCACATATGGACTTTTAGATAGCCACAGAACCTGAAACTCATGGCATGACCTCAGCAAGGGCAAGCAGAGGCGACACCCAGTTCAGTTAGACTCCGGCACAAGAGCCCAAGAGAAGGCAAACGGTGCGCGTTGAAACTCGTGGCACAGCTACGGGGCCTAAGGGACCTCAGGTCAAGACTACACTGAACCCTCACAGCACGAAGTGCGGACTCTTTTCACTGCGCTGTTCACAGCTTCTCGAGCTCCGCTCGTCTTGAGCCAATGCGAGCACGGCTCTCCAGCTTCAAACACTGTCTGCCAGACATGGGAAAACAAAGGTACTTCAGGTGAAAACACTCAGCGATGGAACTTCTACTCCTAAACACTGTGGGTAGGTTCCTAGCACCTCTTAGGTGCTCTGCTGAGCTCTGTGCAGACCTAAACTGGCTTGAGTCACTTCTGGTCACCAAATACCAGGTCACAAACAGGAAACGAGTTCCGACAAACGAGTTTCGAGAAAACGAACAGAAAACGGTTCTTCCCACTCAAAACAAGGTCTCACCAAGCCAAAAGAAATCTGCACTGCCTGACATGTCCTCGTGCCTATGCTTCACACTCATAGCAGACAACTCAAGTGCACATCACGTGTCAACTGGGAAACTAGGAGGGTCACATATATCACTCGAAAGCGGGCTGAGTCGCTAGCCAGGTTAGGCTCTTCGGAACCGGAGTTCCGGTAGGTATTAACTAAGCACGGAAAAGGGACTCTCGAGGTGTCCTTGGCCTGCTTGACACGGCCGTACTATGTGCAGGGAGCACCGAGAGAAGAAAAAGGGCCTAACCAGTTCCGCGAGAAGCTCGGCGGCCTACGGCTACTCACTGGTTTGGCACTGTACAAAGCCCTAGGCAAAATGTTCTGCAGGTTGAACTGCCTGGTCTGTACTGCCTACCCTATCAGCCCTGCCAGCACAGGGGAAAAACTCACCCACTTCCGGCTCACTCAGAAAAGGCAGAAGGTCTGGAACCGATACATGGGCAATGCCTGTACTAAACTGAACGCAAGTGGCTTGGCAAAGTCGCCAACCTCCGGCACAGGCCTAGGCTTTCTCGCCCTTACTAACCTAGGCCCCAGGAACTCATGCCGCAGCAGCACTGAGCTCCTGTTAGCCCCGTTTGCTGACCTGGCTTTCTCGCACTTACTCACCAGGGAGGGGAACCAGCTTTCTCGCTCTTACTAACTGGCTCAACCTCAGCGGCTCCAAGGAGCCCATACCACTTGCACGCAGGGAGGGCTTGGTTGATTTGGGCAGCTCAGTTGGGCAGGCTTTCAGGCACCGAGCCACAGCCTTTAACCTCCACAATCTGGTGCCTCTGGCTGTCCGTCAGCCAAGCATTGGTCCCTAACAACAACGCCTGCCGCTAGGCTTCCTCCAAGATGGGCTTGCACCACCCGGAGAGAAACAACAGCACCCTGCAGGAATCTCAAAGGAGATCCTCGACAGGCCAAACACGGGTAACCCCAAACTGGTGCAGGGAAATGCCCTAAACCTCATACGGTCGGCGTACTTAGGATCCTCGTCCGTTCCTGCCACACCTCAGCGCCCTCCCTCCCCTCATCAACCAGTGAGGATCTTCAGGGTGCGGTTCTAACGTTATCCTTTCGTGCGCTGTGTTTGCGAGAACCCCGTGTTGGGCCTGTGGAAGACCCACAAGCACCTGAGCCCGAAAACCCGGTCCAGCGGTCTGCTGCACAGACCGAGCAAAGGGGCCGAACCGGTGTCAGGCTGAACAAAAGCCGCATCGAGGCGGCCCGTCCTGCAGGGTGTCCATCGGAACAACTGCGAAAATATTCCGACGGATGGATCTGGGTACGTGCCGGGACTGAGCACTTCTGCTTGCATTCTTACAACCTGCATCCTTATGCGATCATTAAATGATCCAATTCAATGCAAGATTCTCCGTGGTGCCCTATGGCACTCTCAGTTTGGGAACGGACTCACAGGACCGTCGCTGATTGGACGGGGAGAAGCTTCACCCGTGACAAAGGGATTCCGGAGGGTGAGCAACTCACCCTTGATTCTGGCAGGGCATAGCTCCTGCAATTTGGGTGGGTTGGGGCCGGATTAGGTCAGACCTCCCAGGGGACGTCTTCCAAGTCTTCAAAGCCACACACCAGCCAATCACTGTTGCCTGCTTCTTCTGGGGAAATCTAGATCCTGAGAACACCCTTCCTCAAGGAAGGTCCAGCCATGTGCGCTGGCTGCAGAAGACAGCGGCGCCAGCAAAGGTTCTACGGGCTCCGTACCTTGGTGACCTAACTGACGCAAGTTAGCAAGGGAAGCGTAGTCCAGAAACACCGGTCTCCTAACTGCTTGGTCGAAACTCGGCCAGCTCCACGTGCACGCTAGGAAGCTTTCTAGACAAAGGGCACAGTAGAGCTCGATGCGTCTTCCATCCTCTCCATGCAAGATCGCTGGTTGCCTTTTCCCAGAACCGGGCAAGAAGTTGAGGTTATGGGTTGGAATGTTACCACAGCCAGTGCAATTAAAGTTCAAAAGGCGAAGCCACTGCACGGGCGGGTCGCCTCCCGTTCCCCCGCGGAGCTCTGCTGGGTCTTCCATGCATCTCCATTGCCCACAGGGTCCGGCTCGGACTGTTTTGCCGGATTTGCTGGTGCGAACAAAATACACGCTGCTGTCCTCGGAGAGGAGCAGCCACTCTTTCCGGCCCTTGTGATGCCAGCGAAAGCAGAGTGCTTGGTGGAAAGTCCTGCATTGGCTGGGACCACAATTGGCGCTATGGGCCCAAGTTCGCTCTGGATTTGCCAGGCTGCTCGAGCATCTTACCTGGTCTTCCAAGGCTGGAGAACCTCCACAGCCGGCTGTAAGAGGACTCGCATAAGGGAAGAGTTCCCCAAGCCGGGCTGCTTCGCCCTCCAGTCGGGCCGTGCCCTCTCACAAAAGTTGGGGTTTTGTATGAAAGAATAGGAACTCAATCTGCTTGAGATTTCTTCCTCATGATTGGAATAAGCTTCATCGCAAAGGTCTATCTTGTGAGATCACGAAAATAATTTCATCTTCTATGTACACATGTGAAACCTAATCCCATATATGTGTTAAAGATTCATCCAGTTACACTGACGCGCTTTTTCTTCAGTCGTGGGGCAAGCATGCACAGGATGCGATCAGGTTTCGCGATTTCCTGCTCTCCCGAAATGCCCCCCCATACCCAAGATTGATACGGGTGGGTGGGAGGGACAAAAATTTTCTCTCAGCCCGAGCTCGAGCAGCTGTGAACATGAACGGGCCAACTGTTGATTCAAGCATGCAGCAAGTCACATGGCTAAAAATAACGTTCATGATGCTGAGGAAAATTCGTTTAAAACTCGAAACACTTTCCGCAACTCAAAAAGGTCGCAAAAAGGATTATTAAAAACCCCGTGCTCGAAGGAAGAGCACTACAACTTTAGTTTGAGAGAGAAATGTCAGGCGAGCTGAAATTTTCCCTCTCACAAAAGTTGGGGTTTTGTATGAAAGAATAGGAACTCAATCTGCTTGAGATTTCTTCCTCATGATTGGAATAAGCTTCATCGCAAAGGTCTATCTTGTGAGATCACGAAAATAATTTCATCTTCTATGTACACATGTGAAACCTAATCCCATATATGTGTTAAAGATTCATCCAGTTACACTGACGCGCTTTTTCTTCAGTCGTGGGGCAAGCATGCACAGGATGCGATCAGGTTTCGCGATTTCCTGCTCTCCCGAAATGCCCCCTTTTTAAGAGAGCTATCAGGTAGTTTCGAATGCTTGCCGAATCCATGGAAAAGACTGACATGCGACAGCTCCTGAAATCTTCAGAGCCTCCTCAGGCTTTCCCCGAGAAGGCCCATCAGCGATGTTCGAGTAACTCGGCACACGACATATCCAGGTATGACTTGGATCGGCATCCTCAGCAGCGGCGAAGCTTCTGATCAAGGTGTCCATCGTGTGGGACTTCGAACGGCCTTTAATGAGCCCGAATCGACAACCTTCATTGTCTGTCCAAATGATCACTCGACGTCCTGAAAGGCGATGGGCCAAGTGTATCCGCATGGCCACGACAGCGTAGGTTTCGATTTGTCCAATCAAGTGGTCACCGTCGGTCTGTAGGAGCGATTCTACCATGTCCTTTGGCATCTCGCCTCCAAAGACCTCTGCCGAACCATCGTGCGCGTCGAAAAGCACAGCCCCAACTCCGGCTACACCTTTTTCCCAGCTGCCATCTGTAAAGAGATGCACCGGAGAACTCGGCATATCTGCTTTGAGCTGTAGGGGCCTCGACGACTCCAGTGCAGTTATAGCGCGTTGACATAGCAGTCTAACCGCAACAGGAGAAGGGTGATGTCCATGATGCACTATGGCGTTCAAATCTTCACAAACATAACGCAAAGTCCGGCCCCCGAAGAACCCAGCTGCGTACCGCAGGAGGCCCAGCAGGACTTGGCCCTCGTGGCGGCTAAGGACTGCTGACTGCTTGATCTCACGAAGGCGCTCAAGGAGTCGGTCAACCCGGCCAAGCTTGTTAGCCACTGTCAAGGTTCCCGAAGATATGCAAGAGATGTCGAGATGCAAGCCCAGCACGTCAAAGGACTTCGCAAAGGGGAGGCCTTTGTGACCCTCTCCAATTTCGGCATGTTTCCAACCAAGCAAGTGCAAAAACTTCGTGCATAGGAGGCCCACCTGTTCAGCATCTTCCGAAGGCACAAGGATTGGATAGTCGTCGAAGAAGTTTGCATGAGGGATCTCCAGCACGACGTTCAGTAAGAAGCTCAAGGCCCGAGCTATTCTTAAGAAGGCATAGACTGAAGCAGAGGCCCCAAAAACCAATGCTGAAGAAATGAAAAAGATTGGGCGGCCATCGGCATCACGCAGAAGCAGAACGCACAAGCTCCGATGTTGCTCACAGACTGCCATCTGTTTGTAAGCACCACTTAGATCAAGGCATCGGCCACTCCACTCTCTGGGAACGACTCCCGGCTTTCCCATCACGCGCTTTGCGATTTCCATGGCCAAAGAGATGCAGAAGTCGCCGTCCTGCAACTGTAGCTTCATGGTGCTGGTGAAAGTGCAGTTCAAGTCGGAATCGCAGGCATCGTCAATCGGTCTCAGTTTGCCTCCTTGTCGAACGCCAAACCTTCGCATCAAACTCCAATCTGTTCTCCCCAGATGCTCAGAAACTTCCGTTTCACTGCTGAAAGGCCCCTGAAGCCATCCAGCCTTCGCTTCGTCCATGGTCACCTTCAGCAGATCGCGTTCTAGCTCGGGATCGGAAGCCCGATTTTCCAAAAGTAGCGCTGCCCGTTTCAAGGGAGCGACTTGACGGAGCTCCGCTTCGGTAGACGTGGCAGGTTTCACTTTGACATCAAAGGCAGCAGGGCATTCGGACACACCCGACAACTTCACCCCCGACTTCAAAAGCTCGATTGCCTCCATGTCATCGAAATTGTGCTGTCGCAGCAAAGACTCCAGAAGTAGGATCCTCTTGCCTTGCATCACGGTCTGCATCCACGATGGCATCGCTGAGTGAAGTTTGCTTTCGTCTTGTTCCAACTTTTTGGAAAGGATCTCTGCTTTCATCAGTGCAAGTTTTCGACGAAGAAAGAGGGCTCGGCGATCAGCTACCATGTTGGCCTCAAGAGAAGCTTTCAGCTCCTTTGGGAGTTTGTTTTCGGAGTCAAGAGGGTGGCACACTTTCTTAGCAGCCTGGAACCATTCACAAGGATCCCTGTAGAAACCAACCTGGCAATCCTCACCCCTATCCAAACCAAGCCCCTCGCTGTCTGGGGAAGTCTCAGGAAGAGCCTCGGCGACCTCCCCCGAATCACCCCCTTGCACGGGAGGCGCGCCGAGGACCTTGCAACCGGATGAGGGAATTTGGCCGCGGGGCATGATGCGCACGAATTTATATTCGGAAACCAAGGGCTTATGCTTACGGGTTTGGCGTCCCACCGCGGAAAGAGACTGCAAGCGCGGGTCGGGGGCCTCGGTCTGGCCAGGGGAGACATGGCAAGCAGAAGCAAAGCATGCGGCCCAGCGAGCAGCCAACACAACAGGATACTGGGCCTCGAGTTGAGTGGACCACACCCAACCGCCAGCACGCCAGCTGACGCCCCAAGGTTCGTGCACATGACGGCCGCTGCAGCGGGCACGAAGGCTGCCAAAGGCAGCCCGGTTGCTGAGGAGCTTGGTGGACTTGGGACGAGCGCCACCGTGCTCACAAGCGTCGAAGATGATCTCATGCAAGTCACTGAACCAGCGGCGGACCTTGGGCGAAGCGTGCATTCGGACCTTCAAGGCCAGCACACTCCAGAACCACGAGTTCGAGGGGTTTTCAAGAGTGAAGACACAGTCGTGCTCAGCGCACCAAAGCAGGACATGAAAGACCAAGTCATAAAGACGATTGGCAGCGGCGAGGCGCAAACCATCAGGGCTGGCGGGGTCAATGTGAGGCAAGCCGAGGGGAAAGTCGGCGCTCCGAAGCGGCCGAGGGTCACGGAGGCCGAGGGCGCGTAACTTGGCCGGCAAGGGCCGCTCACGGGCCCGAGACGATGTGCCACAAGGGGGGCCTAGATGCACCGCGGCAGGCTTTTTGTCATGCAGCAAACGAAACAAGGCATCGCGGCCCATATCGGAAGCAAGGTCAAGGCGAACCGTGGGAACTTGAGGACGCCGGGGACAGTTATCAACAGCAACGGCCGTGAACCCGAGCCTCTGGGCGGCTCGAGCCAGGGTCGCGGACCCGGAGAAGACCTCGAGAAAGAGTTTGGGCGGGCCAAGGGTGGGCAAGGCGGATGAGGAGGGTAGGCGGAAGCCAATGTCACCCAGCCAGTCACGGTCGGCAAGGGGAAGCTTGGGACTATCCCGGGGGGTGAAGGCAATCAGCACAACCCTGCGGCCTTCCCAAGGCAAAACAGCATGGCGGTTCACGGCGGCATGAAGCAAGACTGGTCCGGCGGATACATCATGCAGACGCCCCCAAAAAGTGCCAGAAGCGTCTTCAAAGCGGTCAGCCCCTCCTTCGCATTCTTCCCAGATTTGGCCTTTGCGAAATCGGGTCAAGGGGATGACGAGGTTCCAGGAGGAGCGGTCATTGTTGCAGTCCACATGGAGTGGGCTTTGAACATCATCGAGCAAGACCAGGCTGGAAAAGGTGTGGTGAGGATTCACTTGGTGAACATAACGGCAAAAGAGAGCGGAGCTCTTTGGAAAAGACTTAGTATCTGTACGAATTCCGATCTGGGACCCGAACACCCAGGCACCGCAACCAAAGCTTCGGTGATGGAAGGCATCTCGTTTAGATGGATTTCTGGGCAAGAGGTCGAAAACTCGCAAAACATCAAAGGCTTCCAAGGTTGGCTTTCGAAGAAGTTGCTCGGCAAGGGCTTCGGGACCTAAGCCAACAGAGTTCGCCTCAAAAGGCACGTGCGTGACACAATGCGGGGAGAGCGGCGCAGGCTCCGGGGGAAGATCGGAGCCCCCCGCCCGGAGTCAAGACCCCTTTGTGCACAGATGGCCAGGGTGGTCGCCACCACACCCAGCCCTCCAACAGATGTGGAAACCACGGCCGCAACGGTTCTTGGAGTTAACTCGAAAGCGGCACCTTCCTTGGTTGAAGGCAAAGCAGACAGGCTTGTCGTTCACGCGGCTGACACAGCCGTCGGGCACTGTGAACTCCTTGCGAACCTCACCTTTAGACGACTTGCCCTTCCCCTTACCTTTCCCTTTATCGCCCTTCTCACCGCCTTTGGGGTCATCCCATTTGCGCTTGCCTGGCCAGGGGGCAGAAGGAGGAGGAGTAGGGAGAGCGTTAAGGTACTGCAAAACCTCTTGCGACTCGGACAACAGCTTGATCTGGGTTTCCAAAGGCTTCTCACGGCCGGGCTCGCCGGCAAGTTTTCCAAGGAGCGCATGCGAAGCCAGCGTGAACAGGTGCCTGTCGGCAGCAATAAGTTGATGAGTGGTTACTTTGGAGTAACCATTGGGCACGGGCCTCATCAAGGCAAGGAAGCATTTGTGACACCACTCCTCAAGCACCTGAAAGCTGCACAAGCCGGCGAGATCATATGCCAGCGAGCGACGAGTCCAAGCATTGCGCAGAGCTAAGTCAGTGTGCGTGTCACAAGTGGCAGATTCGGCTTTGCTCGCCATCTTCAAGTTCCCCTCGCCATCAACCACCACTTGCTGGTCTTTCTTCAACATCTGAGCTTCCTGGGCACGGCTGATGATGCGATAGGCTGGCAAGTACTGGAGGACTCCATCCTCGAGTTGTTTGACAAGAGTGTCCACAACGGAATGAGCTGGCAAGGTTTCAGGCGAAAGAATGAGGCCCGTGACACGCTTCTTCAAGGCCTCCTGGCGGGCCAAGCGCTCCGCATTGGGCATAGCACGAACCGCAGCTGTGTCAGCGGCAGGTTCCACGCGTGCCTTCATGTCAGCCACGCTTAGGTTCTGGGCTTCAAACATCAAACGTCTCACCTTAGAGGACTGATCAGGCGGGAAGTCATGTGGAAAAATGTTTCCCATCCATCGCTTCACATCGGCTTCATCCAATTGTGTCGGCGTGGTAGACACAGCAAAAGCCAAGGTTCCGAAGCTCTTGAATCCCGCATCGACAAGAGTGCGAATGGTGGACTCGCTGAGTTTGACCTTCTGGCAACGCTCCAAAAACCAGGCCTCGCTATCCACTGCAATCCCCGCCATGGCTCGACACCTAGCAAGTCGGGACGATCTCGCTCCTTGTCAGGTTGAAGCCTAAAGATCGACTTCGGACAAGTAAGATGGGTATTGCAACGCAGTCAAACGTGTCCGCAGTTTCCCCGAGCAGAAGCCCATGCTTTTATCATGACTGTGATTCCGAAGTGCTCTGACGGTGAACGAAGCCTCGGCTCTCACAGCTGGGTGATTCTCGATAAAGGCTTCGAGTCAGCTGGAGTAGGCTCAACTTGCTCTCCCCAAAGATCTCGACTTGCGTTCGAGTGGGAGCAACATCACCGATTGTCAGACTTCGGTGCGACGCCTGAGATTGGCCAGAAGGATGTACCGTCTGTGCTGTTCACAAGGACAGATGCACTCGTTTTCCTTCAAGATTTCGGTCACTCTGCAGCCTCCAAAATGTGCCGGCATTGTTTACAGGGGTCAGGGTCCTCAAAATAGACCCCCGCTTCACGGAAAGGAATATGGTTCCTCGAGAGAGGTCGGCCACACCACAAGTTGGCTTGATCCTTCAAACAATGCGTTATGCCGGACACTGTGTGCACTACAAGAGAATCTTCAGAAACATTCGGCCCAAAAGGGGCCCTCTGTAAGCCTCCTCCACCGCGGCCTGGAGCCTCAGAAGCTTCAGAGCTCTGTGAAGACGGGGGGTCCTCGAACTCGTCAAAATCGTGTCGTGGCACAGGCGCCTCGGGTTCCGGAGCAATGACGTCCTGGGCGGCACCTGGTCGCTCCGCTGCAGCCACTTGCACCACCCGATCAACGTCAGACAAGTCAGGGTCATAGTCTCCCGCGCGGATGGCTTCGAACATCGCCATGACTCGCCCGTACAAAAGGGTGTACTGCTGCCGGGCGTAGGTCGCCGGTGATTTCTCCTTTGGAGCAATGTGGTGTCCAAGAAGGCGCTTTTCCGCTCCACTGAATTTTGGGCGAGGGCAGCGGCCCGCCCAAGATGTCAAAGTGGCCTTCAACGAATGCGTCGCCCTCTGCATGGCTTGGTCTTGATCGATTCCCTTCAAAATCAGAAAGTCCTGCAGGTAGCTGGTCGCCTCGACGCTCCCCATCTGAACAGAGCTCCAGCGGTTTTGGCTCTCGAGGCGTGACGGCAGCGCAAAGTTCTCAAGGGAGAGGCCTTCATGTTCACGAGCCTTCAGCCAAGCTTTCGCCCAATTGTTGCCAGACAACCCACAGCCGAGGGCTGCGTAGGGAAGCAGCCGGGTTTTTGCCTCCTTAGAGACAGTCGTCTTGGATGTCAAGCCTGATGCAACAACTAAGATCACGCCGTCGGACTCCTGAATTGAAATCTCCTTGAGGCTCTGAGAATCGCTCCATCTGTCAGCCGAATGCGCACAAAACAGCAGCTGTCCACAAATGCACGCAAGTACTGGTCCAGTTTCCACACAGAATGCTTCCAATGCCATCAACATGGGAACCGTCAGTTCAGGTTTCTGTTGCAGAGGACGCTTCATCAAATATAGGTCCCGGCTTATGCCAAGCACCCGGCTGGAGAGGACTGTTTCAGGCTCCATGTGCAGCAACTTGGCGACCCCGTGCACAAAGCGAAGGCCTTCCACAAAATGCGTCATGCTGGTCGGCCTGGCTCCTGAGTCACGCAAGAAGTTTGCATACATGTATATGGTCGGCTCATCGACTGCAAGAGGGCTGTCTATGCTCTCTGTTGTGCACCAGGAAAAATACCTCAGGAGGGACCCACCTCGCTTTGAGATTGTCCTGGAAGCTTTAGTTCTGAAGGCATCCGAAAAAGACTTCTTGATGGCCTCCTCGTTTACATCTGCCCCGAGCAACGACAGCAAAGACCTTCCCAAGCTACTCACCTCTGGATCCCACAAGATGACCAGCCTCATCTTCTTAAGAGCAGCCGTTCGGATGTCTTCCTCCGACCGCTCCACTGTGATGCGTTTCAGGAACTTAACCGTCGTGGGTGGCACACACCTTCGTTTTGCTTCGTCATCGGATTCCTCTGGATCAAGAAAATCAACTGCACCAATAACTTGCAAAGGACTCGTTCCTCTCTCCCAGGAAAAACGCAAAGACGAAGATGTTTCCCATGAAAATCTCGGCCTGCTCTCAAAACGCTGTTGTGAAGTAGCCTCTACAGCTGCACGCTGGAAATCACCCAAGATTCGGTCATCTGGAAGAGGGACCAGAAGCGAAGCGTCATCGGATTCTTGAAAAGAATGGTTTGCCACACGCAAGGTGGCACTCAAGAAATCGTCTGTCTCCAAGTCACGACAGGCGTCATACCAAGCAGCTTCAGAAATTGAAGTAGGTGCACACGACGAAGGCGGTATGCGTGTGCCGAATACAGGCTCTCTGCCCTGAACCCAGCCTGGGTCGACCCAACCCTCGTCGTCCCCTGGAACCCCGGGCAAACCCTGAAAAGGCCTAGTGCAGTTGACCCAGTTGCGACTCTCCAAAGCCTCAGTATCTTCAAGGGCTCCCGACTCACCCCCTTGGAAAGAGCCCTGAAGAGAACGAACGAAAGACTGGGCTTGCTCATCAGCGGCACGCAAGTCACACTCGGTCTGGTCGACCACACCTGCGGGGCTGAACAAGAGCCAAGGGTCGAGATTATCGGGTTCGGAGGAAGGATTCGACATGTTGCAAGCGGCACCTTAGTTGGACAGCTGAAGAAGAAGGCGAACACACGTATGCGGGCGGGGGCCGGTGCAGGCAAGAGCAAGCCAATGAGGAGGGTTGAGAAACAAAAGGATCCTGGATCCTTCTCTGGTACTGACCAACACACCACAGAAAGAGCTCTCGAGGACGTATGAAAAGAGACTGGGAGGAGCGTTTAGCTGACGCTGAAGTGAAGCAGT
>CAJNDS010002765.1:0-170867 GCA_905221605.1 Symbiodinium natans | reverse complement strand
TAAAATTCCTTCCATCTTAGTTTTTCGGATTTATTTCATCAAGAATTTTCTATATAATAAGAATTCTTTTGATATCTCTTAATAAAGAAGCTAGTATCCAATATTAAAATGGCGACAACAAATACCGTGTGTGAATTACGAATATAATATATGATTTTTAATTTAGATGAAATATATATTTTGATCTAGATGATAGTAATCATAAATATTTCTACTAGAATTGAAATTAGATATATGAATCCTTTATCTTCATCTCCATATCTAGATAATGATTATAATTCAGATTATAAATGTACGAATTTGTTGAAAAATATGTAACATACCAGTATCTGATCCTTCTCTGGGATCCTCCTGTTCCCTTCCTGGCCCTTATAATCCGCCCCTGGAGCTTTCTGTTGGAACCCCAAACCCTCCACCCTCCCCTTGAAACCCCCCGAACTTGGACCTCTCTCAGGCCCGGTGCGCATGCTCCACCACTCGTTTGGCCAGCCCGGCTGCCGAGGCGGCGCGCGCAAACGTTTGTGTATGTATATATATATATAGTTTGGATTCTTTCTCTCACAATCTCTCTTTTTCTCTCTCTTTTCTTTCCGTGTCTTCTCTGTATTCTCTCTTCTTCTTCTTCTTCTTCATCACGCTCAAGAGGGTCCCCCCAGAGGAGGTCCCCCGGCCACGACGGCCCAGCGGTTCTCTCTCTTTCTCTCTCTCTGTCTATCTCTCTCTCATGCTCTCCATCTCTCCTGCTTGTTCTCGTAATTGTTTCAAGAAAGAACATCCCCCCAGTGCTGCCACAATTATCAAAATTAAAAGAGACTTCGGAGATTGCAGCAAGCATTTCTGGTGCGAGCGCGGCTTCAATTCTCAGGTTTGCTCCACTACTTGTACCAATGCTTTGCATGAAGGCGTCGGAGCATGTTGCGATTGAGATTGCTTCGAAAAAACCACGGCGTGGGCACATTGACTCACTGTTCCTTCTTGGTCTCTGCATTGTGTGCAGGATTCTGCCCAGGATTCTGAAGCTCACCTGCGGCGTCCTTGAGAGCGCCAGACATTGCAGAGAGATCCGCGTTCTTTAGCTCCTGCTTCTTGGAGCGGATCACAGCAACCGTCGATGCCAGCGTCCCTGCAGTTGAGGTGAGCTGGGGAATCAAAGCATCTATGCCGCCGCCTAAAAAAATCGAGGAGCCGATGAGAGTGAAGCCCACAACGGACAGGAATACAAGAATCGCATTGATGTTAATGAGCAGCAGTTGCCCTTTGCTGAGGCCCAACATCACAAGGACGTTCTCCAGATCAAGTGATTCATCCTGACCAATCTCGTCCAAATCGGGTGCCTCCAAATCCAATGTTTCAACCACCCCCGTAACGGCTCTTTTCAAAACTGAATTTGCAACAGCAAAAGCGGACCTTCCACTAGGTTCTCCATCTGCCTGGTTTGAAGCTTGCTCCATCAAGGAACGTACCCCCACGACCAAGCTGCCACCCTGATCGGCAGCGCCACTGACCGCCTGCATTATGGAGGAAGGGTCGATGCCTGCTTGGCCCGATGCTTGCAGCATCTGCATCATGGCAGACGGATCCACACCTGCCTGGCCTGAAGCTTGCTCCATCAAGGAACGTGCCGCCGCCAAGCTGCCACCCTGATCTGCAGAGCCACTGAACGCCTGCATTATGGAGGAAGGGTCGATGCCTGCCTGGCCCGATGCTTGCAGCATCTTCATTATGGCAGACGGATCCACACCTGCCTGGCCTGAAGCTTGCTCCATCAAGGAACGTGCCGCCGCCAAGCTGCCACCCTGATCTGCAGAGCCACTGAACGCCTGCATTATGGAGGAAGGGTCGATGCCTGCTTGGCCCGATGCTTGCAGCATCTTCATTATGGCAGACGGATCCACACCTGCCTGGCCTGAAGCTTGCTCCATCAAGGAACGTGCCGCCGCCAAGCTGCCACCCTGATCTGCAGAGCCACTGAACGCCTGCATTATGGAGGAAGGGTCGATGCCTGCCTGGCCTGATGCTTGCAGCATCTTCATTAGGGCAGACGGATCCACACCTGCCTGGCCTGAAGCTTGCTCCATCAAGGAACGTGCCGCCGCCAAGCTGCCACCCTGATCTGCAGAGCCACTGACCGCCTGCATTATGGAGGAAGGGTCGATGCCTGCTTGGCCCGATGCTTGCAGCATCTGCATCATGGCCGACGGATCCACACCTGCCTGGCCTGAAGCTTGCTCCATCAAGGAACGTGCCGCCGCCAAGCTGCCACCCTGATCTGCAGAGCCACTGACCGCCTGCATTATGGAGGAAGGGTCGATGCCTGCCTGGCCTGATGCTTGCAGCATCTTCATTAGGGCAGACGGATCCACACCTGCCTGGCCTGAAGCTTGCTCCATCAAGGAACGTGCCGCCGCCAAGCTGCCACCCTGATCTGCAGAGCCACTGACCGCCTGCATTATGGAGGAAGGGTCGATGCCTGCTTGGCCCGATGCTTGCAGCATCTTCATTAGGGCAGACGGATCCACACCTGCCTGGCCTGAAGCTTGCTCCATCAAGGAACGTGCCGCCGCCAAGCTGCCACCCTGATCTGCAGAGCCACTGACCGCCTGCAGTATTGAGGAAGGGTCGATGCCTGCTTGGCCCGATGCTTGCAGCATCTGCATCATGGCAGACGGATCCACACCTGCCTGGCCTGAAGCTTGCTCCATCAAGGAACGTGCCGCCGCCAAGCTGCCACCCTGATCTGCAGAGCCACTGACCGCCTGCATTACGGAGGAAGGGTCGATGCCTGCTTGGCCCGATGCTTGCAGCATCTTCATCATGGCAGACGGATCCACACCTGCCTGGCCTGAAGCTTGCTCCATCAAGGAACGTGCCGCCGCCAAGCTGCCACCCTGAACTGCAGAGCCACTGACCGCCTGCATTATGGAGGAAGGGTCGATGCCTGCTTGGCCCGATGCTTGCAGCATCTTCATTATTGCAGACGGATCCACACCTGTCTGGCCTGAAGCTTGCTCCATCAAGGAACGTGCCGCCGCCAAGCTGCCACCCTGATCTGCAGAGCCACTGAACGCCTGCATTATGGAGGAAGGGTCGATGCCTGCTTGGCCCGATGCTTGCAGCATCTTCATTATTGCAGACGGATCCACACCTGTCTGGCCTGAAGCCTGCTCCATCAAGGAACGTGCTGCCGCTAAGCTACCACCCTGATCTGCAGAGCCACTGACCACCTGCATTATGGAGGAAGGGTCGATGCCTGCCTGGCCCGATGCTTGCAGCATCTGCATTATCGCAGACGGATCCACACCTGCCTGACTCGATGTTTGCTCCATCAAGGAGCGTAACCTTGTTTCGTCAAGCTTGCCTAGTGCATCTTTTGCAACTGCTGAAGTGGAGGCTGCAGCCACTGCTGCAGAAATAGCAGATCCACCCAGGGTGCCTAATGCGCCTGCTGCTGTGCCAGAATGTAGCATGGTCTCAGCCTCATCAGAAACTCTGCCCGGCAGATTGTCTGCCACTTGGTCCAGCAGCTTTTGAGCAGAGTTCATGGCATCTTGTGTACTGCGTATGTTCATCAACGTTCCTGCAGCACCTGGATCGGCGGCTATTTTGCCGATCTGATCAGCCGTTGAGTCAATAGCCATCTCAGTGGCCTGTTGCACCTTATTCATGATCAAATCTGCATTGAAGGAATCTGCATTCACGCCCACTCGGGTCAATGCTTCCTTCGCAAAGGGCACCGACTCTAGGGAATCCAGGGCAGAGCCCGCCAGACCTTCCATTTTGTTTCCCACTTGACTACCCACGTCACCGAGAAAATCCTTTGCAGAATCCAGGGCAGTGTTGACATTCTTCGCCAACCACTCAGCTGCCATGACCTTCGCCTGTTCTACAAACTCTTCGAACTTCTGCGTGACCTGCTGGGCCACGATCACGGCTCCCACAACGGCAAGCAGCACAGGAGCGAGGCGCTCAGGCTTCAGAAGCGTTCCCAGCAATATAAAAATGATAACCAAGATGAAGTACGCGCAGAAGAAGAAGAGTGAGACCATGAAGCAAAGGGTCAAAAATGCACTGTAGACCTTGGACGCACGAAACTTCATGGCAACCCTGTAGAAGCGAGGACAGTCGCCAGTCTCCTCAGCCAGGTCGAGTCCATGACGTGTCAAATACTCCAACTGCGTATTGAGGAAGAAGATGGCGTTCATGATGATGGAAGCCATCAGCATGGTGGTTGACAGCGCACGGTGGCGAATATTCAGGCAACCGCCTGTCAGCCATTCATTGAAGTTGCAAATTGCGCGGAGCTCTGCCATGTTGTTGCCATTAAGGATTGCGATCAGCAACGTTGGCGTAACAAGCAACTGCATAACAATGAAGTGCCCGACACAAATCATGAATACGTTCTGCACTGTAATCTTTGCTTTTCCTGAGGGCGATCGAAGAATCAGACACCGCGCCAGCGTCAACAGAAGGTTGCACTTGTCCTCCAAACGGTACAGGCATTTCAGCTCGCTGCCGAGCGAAGCATGCGGCGAAGTTCTGCATTTAAGATATCTCCGCTTCTGCATCTTGTACAAGGTGATGACCAGGACGCAGGCCAAGATACCTGCATGCACGGCTACGTTTTTGAGCATGCCTGACATGTGTTACACGGCGATAGGGTGCTGGAAGCCCAGGGCAGGGTTCAACATGACTCACAATGCAAGTAGGCGTGCGTATACAGCCCCCCTCCCATGACACGCACCTGTCGTGGCTGCCATGGAAGGGGTGGGTCAATAGTCGACGAATCCAATAGTCTACAGTCTGAAAGTCCAAAAGTCCAATTTTCTCCAACAGTCCAAAAGTCCAAAAGTCTCCGGCCAACATGTCCAAAAGTCCAAAAGTCCAGAAAACATGGACTTTGGACTTTGGACATGACTTGCAGGCCTGTGGATTTTGGACGGACTTCCGGACTCTTTTTGGACTTTCGGCTTGAGAATCTTGGACTTTTGGACTTTGGGACGTTTAGGCTTGTGGTTTGTTATGCTGAATCCACAACATCTTATCTCAAGCTAAGCTTCCCGGCGAGCAAAACATGGCATGTCATATGTTTTACCTATGTTGTGCTTCGTACGAAAAATCTTCACTCAAACAATCACGCCCATCTCCCCCCCCCCCCCCCCGACCCGCCGATAAGCAAAACTTAAAACTTGAGTTATTTCGGTCACATTTCCTCAAATCGATTATCTTAGATCCGGGCATAGGCAGCGCGGAACTTGACAAGAATAGCATTGCGCGGAACTTGACAAGAATAGCATTGAATACAGATTATAGTGGTTATACGGTGATGCCCCTGATGCTTGTTTGAGGTGTGTTTTATCCAATATACTGTCTTGGGAATCCCTCCGAATGTGCAGCGCAGATCCTGACAAGTTGTCTTGGGTTTTGAAGTAATGTAAAGATTTTCTTGTTCAAAAAACATAAATAGCTAATCAGCTGACAATAAATGGTATAACTATCCTCGTTAGTTAAATAGTTAGTATAAGCAATACAAATGGTACACAATGAATACATCCGATCTAACAAATACAATGAACAAAACGCGTATAACAAATATACATGTTAAATTGAGTATGCTACGAATATACTAAGCACTAGAATGAATGCAGGGAATGAGCCTATTGGATACAGTGGCTATACTGAATATAAGGAACATAATACAATGAGCTTAATGCCTTGCATTGATTTCAATGGGTTTATTATCATATTCATTCGATTATCGATCTTTAAAGTCTGCTACTTGCATCAGACTCATCATTTCTATCAGGTTTATCTCTTGTATACCACTCTGCTCGCAACATCGACTACGTTACTGGTATAACTTATATGAACACATAGGGTCATAAGGTTAAAATGAATACTGGTTACAGTGCCTATACGGTGAATATCATGAACGTACTGTAATGGGCTTAGATAATGCCTTGTGTGCATGCCAATGGTTACGTTAGCAACACTCTCACATTTCTTCAGCAATATAGATTGTTTTCGAAGTCTTAGATATATTCAGTTGTTTGGCTGCAGTTCTAGTTGAAAAAAGTTATGTGAAGAAAATGCCTCGTGTTTAAATCATAAGAAAAGGTTCCATCAAACAGTTCTCCTTGAGCCAGACAAGAAGAACGGTCGACTACTTTTCCTATTTGGTATATATGACATACAGTTCAGAACCAGGAACTAAAGCGCGCACACACAAGGGCACATAAAGACACTGCTAGTTTTAGCTTACGGCGTGGTTAGCGACCCCGCAGGTTTTGTATGCTTTCGGGTTTTCCAGTCTGTTTCTGATGTTTGGGGGGTGGGGGGGGTGGTAGCGTATAGACAAGATTCACGCAAGCCCAAAAAACCAAGCAGTCTGGGGGGGGGGGGGGGTTGGGGGGGGTTGGGGGGGGTTTGGGGGGGTTTGGGGGGGGTTTTGGGGGGGTGGGGATTTGTGGGGGGGGGGGAGTTGTGGGGGGGGGGGGATTTGTGGGGGGGGGGGATTTGTGGGGGGGGGGGGGGGGTTTGGGGGTTGGGGGGGGTTTGGGGGGGTTGTTTTGGGGGGGTTTGGGGGGGTTTGGGGGGGGTTTGGGGGGGTTTTTGGGGGGGTGGGGGGGTGGGGGGGTGGGGGGGTTTGGGGGGGGGGGGGTTGGGGGGGGGGGGGTTTGGGGGGGGGGGGGGTTTGGGGCGGGGGGGGGGTTTCGAAACAAACCACGCAAGCCCAAAACCCTCAATCCAAATTCTCATCCCGAATAGACATCACGCAAGCCCAAAACCTTCAGCCCAAAACTCTAAACCTCATCCCCAAAAAACGATCCTACACAGAGCAAGTACACTGAACATGAATAATTCGCTGTAAGTACCAGAATTGCCACACAAGTACGTAAACTTCTCCAACCTCTCGGAATCTGCAAATTCGCCGTGAATACCAGCATTTCCGAAAACTAACTTCTGAAATGATGCGACTGCCGAGAGTCGAGTAGACACACGAAAACACTGCTATTTACAGTCAATTCGGCCGAAAACATCTCGCCTGTCGATTAAGCTGCGGTTGCCGGACATGCACTCCGAAGCAACCACGCACAGAAACATCGAAAAAACCGAGGTTTTTCACTTCACACCCCAAAAAAGTTAAATTTTCGGCGGGGTCGTTAACAACGCCGTAACCTAGTTTTACAATGGCTTGACTACTCTCGAAAATCGATTATCGGGAAAAGTCGATTTTAACGCGCTTGCCGAGGTCTTAAGGACAAGGCGCGTGTCATGGGGGGGTGACCATCACCGCATCATTTCCACCTTTCAACTTTTCAACCTGTAATCATAACTTTCCAAATCTCCATTTCCTCAGTCCAACTTTCCAAATTTCGATTGTGGACATGTGCATATTTCTAAAACGCGGAGATGCGGAAATTATATGTTGAACACCTGGAACGTTCTGGAAAACATCAAGGGTGGGCAAGTGGAAAAGGTGGAAAGCTCCAGAATGAACACGTGGTCCACAAGTAAAATCGCGGCGGAGTGCTCGTACAATTACTATCCTTTCGCCTTGTGGAAACGGCAAGATATCTGCCTGCCCCCCCCCCTCCAAGCGAATGATTCCGTGGATCAGTTCGGGATCCATCTTGAAATTCTTGCGCGTCTTGAGTTTCAATACAGGATGCAAATCGAAGGGCGGCCGAAGAGTTTTTCAAGACTCTTCAACCTTCAATCTTCACTCTTCGGTTTCCCATCTTGAAACTCAAGATGCTCAAGTTGTCAAGACGGGGAATCGAAGACATGACACAAGAGTTCGGGACTCTTCAATTTGTCCAGAGCACATGTGACAAGACCCCAAAATCATGCGTCATCTGTATATTACACAAACAATCTGCTCACATTGAGACTTAGGGTTGAGACTTGTGGGGCGTGCTTTCGGGTCCCAAGTCCCAAGGTGCCCCCAGTCAGGGCCAGGATGATCATCACCACGACAAAGAGCATCCCCCAGAGGCCGCGCAGCTCCTCGGGTCCATGGACCTCCTTCACAAAGGCGCTGGTGGATGGAGACATGATGTCCACCGATTGGTCAGCTATCGCCGGAAAGAGGTTCTTGCCGCGGTCGAACTTGTGCTCAACGTAGTAGATCCTGCCATTTCGGCTATTGCTCAAATTTAAGCCGTCAGGGAGGCTGTTTCGCCAGGCCAGGGTGCATCGCTCTAGGACTTGATGGTGCAACAACACCTCCGTGGAGTTCTTCGGGCGGCCTGAGTTGAACTGAGTTGCCAGCTACCAGATGCTGAACTAATTCGCAGGATGTAGGGATTTTATGACTATAGTACTTTCAAAAGGACACCGCATACCACCATGACCTTAGTATGAACCGTAACTCATATCACCGCGATCAGACCATCAGGAAAGTGGTCATACAGCTTCGTTTCCAACATCCTTCAGCCAAGGCACAATTTGGTGCACCAACTGTGAGCCTATCATGATTGCTCAGACAAAGCGAATCTTTCACCAGAAAGACCCCACGCTTCGTGCGAGGGGAGAATATTCCCATGGTAAAGATGTTCCAGAGACCAACTGGAAACCACATTAGAGCGTCACCGAACACGGAGAAGATCCAAAAGCCTTCCGCGGTCATAGACTGGATCTCGGACCCTAAAGAAGGTCCCATCAAGAACAGATGCATCATTTCTGCACGCTCTTCTGCCACGTCCGCCCATGGATCGAAACCTTTATCCAGATGGGTCCTCAGCTTCACAACAGAATCGAATGTGTTGGCACAATGCCTCTGGCTTCGCCACACCCCATGCGCAAGGTAGAGGCGACTCAAAGCACTCCCGCGGGTGATGTTTACGATGCGCGCATCTGTGGATGGACCCAAGGTGAAGGTGTAATCATAGGCGTCCATGTTGGCAGCCTGCAATGCTGGCTGTGCCGTCCAGTCCGAGAGGCACAGCCCAGCGCTAGCGTTTTGACCATCGCCAGTTTGCAGATTCACATGCATGCCACGATGATACGTGTCTTGCCACAGGTACACGTCAACTTCTCCACCAAATACGAAATTAGCATTCTGAAAGTCCACCTCGTACAGAAAGACCAGCCCGCTGTCCAACTGTATTGAGAAACTTTCATAAACACCGCCGTATATCTGGAGAATTCCGGCCTGCCCTGATGCGGAGAAATCACTGGCCAAACCCAGAGAGGCATCACTCAAATCACTAAAATTGGCACGAAACAAGCTCTTGCCGTCATCAGGTTCGAAGATTACCTCGAGCCGTTCAAAGTTAGTGTCACGGCCTACCTCAACCACAACGGTGACTGTTTCCCCGCTTAAGGAAGCAGGACCCGAACAAGTGACAGAGAGTACGCCAAGCGTTTCATTGAATTCTGTGTGCAGCATAGGCCTTCCGTCTTGATACATGGTTGTCTCAGAAAGGGTTACAGAGCTCCCATCGGTTGTCGTCATGTGCATGGCGCAATCTTTCAGCCAGACCAACATCGTGGTGCTGTGCAGGTTCGTGATCTCAATCCGTGGCAACTCCAGGGTGGCCTGCACCCTGCTGAACAGCAAAGCCGCCACAACGAAAGATGTGCCATAGAGCAGACAAGCGAGGCACAACTTCAATCTGAGAGCTGCCGGAGGATTGAGGTGCTTCTTGGCAATATGCCTTGCAGAGGCAAAGGTGCGGGCTTGAAGCCCATCCAGAATCTTTTTGCCCGTATTTGCATTCATAAGCACGGGCCCAGGCTACCAGTCGTCTACCCGATGCTCGGATTCTGCGAAGATCGTTTATGCGTTAATGGCGCTGTGGGTTTTGCGATGGTTTTATGTGATTGGTGGGTACTCTACACATTCACCCCCTCGGTCATTTCAGGCTACGCTACGAAGATCTGCGAATGCCAAGCAGGAAGAGAGGCGGGAAATGAATGTTCATGCCATGCATGTTTGCTGTCGACCCGAACTCTTTTTCAATGCTCGGGTGCAGGCGCTTAGAAAAACTACTAGTTACTAGGCCTAGCTCAGCCGGGGGGGGGGGGGGCTCCGACGTGCTGTTGCAATGAAGAAGCACGCAGAGTCTGAGTGCATTGATCTCAGACATGTTTTTCCATCCGCAATTGAATGAGTTCTGCCCCGTAGGCGCTCTAGTTCTAGCTTCGGAAGCCGCTTTCAAGATCGCGCTATAACATGCAGCTGCGTTTGCAGCCAGCGTGATGCTTGCAAAGCAGCAAACGCGTTGTTCACGCATGCCATTGCATTCCCAACTCTCGAAGGTCCAAATCCCCAGTTGCAGAGAACGTCTTGGAGGGCTGTAGCAAGTGTTTCATGAAGGGCATATGATGGTAAACGGATGTAAACGGTGAACCTTGCTGGCAGCTCAAGGCGGTCGAGAACGTATCAGAATGTAACAGGATACGATGACACGGCTCCAAGGGCCGGTGCGACATGTCTCGACTGCGCTTTCCTCTGAATTATGATCTTAAGACTATTTGTGGAGAGCGTGTGCGCAATGTGCACAATGCGCAGTCTCCCGCAGCCTGACCGCGTTCAGCATCGTTCAGCAAAGTCATGCGACGTAGGTCGACATTTCCAACGCGGGCAGGCCATCAAGCCGACGCTTCTGACGCTTTTGACAAAAGAATAGTTGCACACTGCACAGCGTGTGCAGCACCCATAGCTCCATTGCTCAGGAGCCATGCTTCAGAAGTTCACCTCAGGCAAAACGCCAATCAACATTATTAGTTGTAGGCAAAAGCACTTCTTTTCATTCCTAGCTGCTCCCGAGGGTTCTACAGGCCGCATGGGGCGCGCACGACCAGCCGAGATTCAAAGAACTGCCGCCACCTGGAGGCCTCGACAGTGCTGAGAGGTGCTCAAACGCACAGTGCTGCACAAAGCTGCACAATACTGCACAATACTGCACAATGCTGTGCTGCCACTCGCCTATCACCGCGTTTGCTTCTGCTTTCAATCGATGAACGGAACATATGTTTCAATATCGTTCAATGTCAATCGTGTTTGCAGACCTCCTTGCTTCTCCCTGCCACAGCCTCAGGACTCGTGTAGTAGGGGTGTCGGACAACACGTTGCCACAGTTCCTCAGTAGTCTCTGTGACTACCCTGATGGTCAAAACAAGAAAGACATCTCGAGCCCCGGCTGATCTGCGCCATTTGCATACGAGTTTGAGGAGACACGCACCCGTTGCCCAAAGGCCTCGCACGTTGACATCAAGTGAAGGCCGTCCTTTCGGACGCCTAGTATGCCGGCGCACTTGCTAGGAATCAGTACCAACCAGTCAAAGGATGTACTGGTTTCATTCATGCACGGGGTTGACCGAACGGGTGATGGACACAAGATGACGGACTTGTGTAGACATGCGAGAAATCACAGAACCGTCCTCATGAGCATCCTGGGGGGCGGCCTTGGATCTCAAGCCGAACGAGAGTTTTACAAAATGCCACGAAACCGGAGAAACATCTGAGACACTGGGGACCAGTGCTCGTCGAGCTCCTGCTGGTGGCATAGTCGCGGCCTGGGTCCCCTACAGTAGCCTCTTGATTCTTTAGTGATCCCTTTGTGGGACTTGAGGTTTCAACTGAACCCCAGGTTCCCAGTTCGCCACTCCTCCCGCCCATTCCCGACCCCCAACCCCCCTTTAGAATCCTCAACAAGCAAAACCCACACCAACGCGGGGAGGAGGAGAAGGCAGGTTGTGCGCCCTCATCAATCAGATGCATACATATCATTTAGACCGATTACATGTATACGTACACACACACACACATATATATATATATATATATATGTATGGTTCCGTGTCCCGTGTCGGTACCCCCCCCCCCCCCCCCCCCCCCCATGGTATCCCCCCCCCCCAACCCCCCCACCCCCCCTAAACCCTAAACCCTAAACCCTAGACTCTAAACCCCAAACCCTAAACCCTAAACCCAAAACCCAAAACCCCTAAACCCCTAAACCCCTAAACCCTAAGCCCTCAACCCAAACCCCAACCACATCACCCCACAGGAGGGCCCAAACCACAGGGGGGCGGGGCGGGGACCCTAAACCCTAAACCCTAAACCCTAAACCCTCAACCCTTAACCCTAAACCCTAAACCCTAAACGAACCCAAACCCGGGGGCCCAAACCACAGGGGTGCGGGGCGGGGACAGAATTTGGGGGGGGGGGGGGGGGGGGGCATGGGGGGGTACCATGGGGTGGGGGGGGGTGGGGGGGCAGCGACGCTGCACCATATATATATATATATATATATGTACATATATACAGCCATGGACCCCACCCCACCGTCCGCTGCATCCGAGGTCTACATCTAGGCTTTTTCAGAGCAGACTTGTTGGAACTTGCTAGGGATCCAGCGCTATTCCCTTTGGAGCCTTGGCCCAAGCGCAAGAGAGCTCTGCAACTGCTTGTCGCACTGCTTGTAAAGACCGTCAAAAGCAGCAAAGCTTTTGCTAACAACCAAAAAGGTGTTTCTTGGATCATGGGCCGGTGTCCCATGCCAGGCTCATCTCAGAAGCGCCTCCTGGTGGCCTGGCAAAGAAGACAAAACTGGTTTTTTCAGAATGGTGCGCGGTCACTGCATGGTCGTGTCGAAGAGAAGCTCGCCAGCACAAGTCTGCCTCAACACCCGCGTTGTGGGAACCTCGTTGAACATCGATGCTCACTCCGCAAGTGTCTCTGCACACTGGTTCCATGGGAGAGCACAGCACTTTGAGGCAATGCCTCCATGCGTGCAGAGAACATGCCAGCAACTTGAGCAACGATTGTGCAACTCAGAGAGTGAACAACAAAACTACGATGGTGCCAGTTTAAGCTGAGGCAAGAGCACCCGTCAGAACATTCCCGGTGTTCTGGCTGTTGCCAGATGCGTAGCTGTTGGAACTGCCCCAGATTCGAAGTCAAAACCGAGCTCAAGGGTTACCCGACAAAACTGTCGCGTCTGTAACTATCACATCAGGCCTCTCACGCGGACGTGTCCCGTATGCCTTCGATCAGAACCCGAAAACACTTCAAGCTCCAAGAGTATCCAAGAGTCTCAGGGTTCTCAGTCTCTTCTCAGTCTTTGTCTGCTCGGTCCGTGGCCAGGTCCTCCGGGGACCTTTCAGGCAACAGAGCTTGCTGGAAAATGGCGGCATCGCACTTCAGATTGCAAGCCGAGGCGCCGATGATCTCGGCGCAGGGCTTCACCAGCCGGCCGGGCCTTCATCCAGATTCAACGATTCAACATGATTCAACGAGGAGTCGAGTAAAAGCCGGCTGGCAGGGCCTGAGCCCGTGATGCATCCTCCGCGGGCGGCCTGCCTGACAAGGCGACCCAGCAGCTTCGGTCTCAGCTTCGATGTTCGCCCTGTAACCATTGCTTCAAGACAGGCCTGCAGGTCGAGCAGCTGGCCTGCAGGTGCAGTACAAAAATTGCAGAGCCTGGGCACTGACACGAGACCATGTGTGAGCTGACAGGGCCTGTCGTCCCAACCGAGACAAATCGAGGATTTGCCTCCGGGTGGCGCAGCAACACCTCCAACAATGAACGGAGGCTTTGGCTCGGTCCTGTGGAACATGCAGCTGCTTATGTGAATTTACACATGTTCGTTCGCTCATTCGTTTGTTTGTGCTGTGTTTCTTCCATCGCAGGTTGCTCCAAAACAGACTAATGGACACTCCGTCAGGACACCATGCGTTTCCACATTTGTTGAGAAGTTGTTCCCGGCTTTGCCTTCACCCCCTCTGAATGGAGGGACCCAGAAAAACTGTTTTAGATAAGCAACTTTCCTATTTTGAACAAAAAACGGATGAAACACGGCTTGGTTGGTGTTGTGAGGCTTGGGGCAGAAGGGGGGGGGGGGGAGAGAAGCCCCGAGCTTGCAGACTCAAAAAGGGTGCAAGCGAAACAACGCTTGTGTGACGGGCTCGGAAGGATGCTGGGGTATTTTCAGCAAGTCCTTTCAACGGCATGATGTTCTTAAAAGCGAGCTTGCCTGGCTCAAAAAGGCGGGTGTCCTCGCTTCCTTCCGCTTCTTGCCTCCCGCCTTCCTTCCTTCCCTTCCTTCCCTTCCTTCCTCCATTCTACCTTCGGAAGTAATGTACTTGTTGGAGGCGGAAAAGTTGTTGTTGATACTGAAGACTTTTCTTGCAATGACCCGAAGAAGTGATCGTTTACACCCAATCCCCTCCGAAAACTCCAAGCAGCAACCAACAAACCTGAAAGGTTGTTCTCATTGATTCCCTCGCATGTGTGCCACTTCTGTGCTTGTCAACTCTACCCTTCAGCCATGAAGACAATCCATTTTCGAATGTAGGGGCGGACGTGTGCTGGGGATGTCGGAGATGACGTTTCCGCAGTTCTGATTGGAGCCGTTCCTGAGGGATGCACGCAAAGCAGCCTTACACGCACGAGTCGCCATCCTCTCTGCTTAGCTCATCGCGCATAGGAATTCGAGGTCACGCGAGCAGGACCTTACCAGCATGAATGAGCTACCAAAAGCTGGAAAGCGAGGAGTCATGCTTCGCTCTAAGTCCAGGGCGGCCCCCATACGTAGAATCTCTGTTGTCGAGCATCATGCTGGCAGCGCAGGAACCCGCTGCCCGCTGCAAAACCAAGGCGGCTCCGGCTAACGCTCACATATCATATCTGGCCAGCCCCACCTTTCCACAAGGTTCAAGCATTCACAATTTGGTCAATTCACATGCAGCGTGTTCGCTACCCAAGAATTCTTCCCCAATTTTGCTACTCCAGTTTAGGGTCAGGATTCAGGCGAAAAGCGGCAACACTTTGGGGTGTTATTGGCCTCCTTCCCTCATGGGCCTGACTTCGCACGTGGATCCACAAGCTTTGCGCAGCACCATGCCGTGACAGAGCCCTCTGCGCTTGGCATTTTACCGGAGATCTTAGAAGCAGAATGGAGATACAATGGAAGTGACGACATTTGCATTCATTTGCATGAATTAAGCTGCAAGGGAAATTCGGATGCCTTTCTCAGACCGACCCAGGAGCGCACTGTCACAGCATTGGCAGCCCCACACGGGTCACGAGTCCGAGACGCCAAAAAACGACTGTTCAAAAAACAACGCTAATAGCTGGGGTCAAGGGAGCTTCGGCGACTTCTGCAAGTCAGAAATCCACCTGATCCGGCTTTTGGTTCGCAGCAAGACTTTACAGTTCAAACATCAACGTCAACTTGCCGAGATTGGTGGTGAACGCCCTCTCCCCCACGGGGCCTGAAGGGAGGGCACCTCCACAGCCAGGGAATTCTTTATTCCTTACCAGCAAGAGGCTGCCCTCGGCTCTGCACAACACCTTGCCACCTTGCCGGATACATCCTTGCGCAACCTCACAAGTCGAAACCCGATTGACAAGATCTCCAAGTTTCAGGCTGGGACGGAGCTTCTCTTTTGGCAAACACCTGCAGCTGCAGTTTCGTTGGCAAGCTCAGCAGATTAGCTGGCTTTTGCCATCAACAGACCGGCCTCTCGAGAACCTCCTCGAAAAGAGCCACAGTCTCACAGGTAGCCAACGCTGCCCACATTAGATGCTGCGCTTGTATCAAACCATACCTTTCTGGCCGCTCGCTACTTGCGGGGGATCGGGCCTTCCGGTTGACCTTGCTGAAGTCATGTCTCAGGGACTTGAGACTCCTCGGCACCGGTGCAGGCATGTTCGAGCAACTTCAAACGAACGAAACACAGCTGACGATTGTGTGGTTGAAAGATACTAGTAGCAGAACAACCAGAACTGATGGACTGTCCACTGCGAAAATGTTCTGTGCTGCACCGTGCAGTATTGCTGGGAGGGGGGGGGGGGGCAGTGTTAGGGCTGACTCATTCAACCCACCCGCCCCCCGCCCCCACAAGCCACAAGTTTGGTCTTCGGCACTGCGACGCTTCTTGAGCGCGGCGTTTTTCGGGCTTAGTTTTGGCGTACTTCTGTGTCTAGGGTTCAGGTTGGGCTCTCGCAGGGTTTTGGCTAGGCATTGGGCTTTGCCGCGTTTATTTGTTGATTTGCTTTCCAAAGGGCTTTGTTTTTGTTTTTTTAAAACTCGATTTGGCCAGGTGTGGTGGCCATGCACACCGTCACACCAAGTTTGGAGTTCTGGTGTGGGCACTATGGACACCTAGAGCCCACAAAGCACGCGAGGTCGGCTGGTGGCCCGCACCATCTTGAAACCTAGCCTTGCACATGGCCAGAACGCGTATGGCTTCAAATTCGGTCGGTATGTATGGACATCACCTTGGAACGAAAAAGGTGGCTGTTAGCTCATTTTGGTGTTTTTGCGTACCCGCGCAACGTTGTGCCTTCAAGCCTCATTTATGCCACATCATTATTTTATGGATGTCCAATGTGGCCCGCCTGACCCAAGAAACCTTGAGTTGGTATCTGTCCTTTGAAGTTGTTCTGTGCCATTCTACCCTGCAAGCATGCGCAACGCGCGAGAACAACTCATGATCCAGTTCTCACACTTTGCTTTGAACTGGCTTGCTTTTTGCAACTATAGCTAAGCTCGCCGGCTTGCTTTTTGCAACTATAGCTAAGCTCGCCGGCGTTAGAAGTTCATCATCCTCTGGGACATCTTGACCTGTCTGCAAGCGAGTGGGGCGGCAGAATGCGTAGCTGCATGCAAAGGTTCCGACTTCTTGATATGTCTGAGTCGGAGCTGGTTGCGCAGCTGCTTTTTGATGATGGGCTCCTTTTTCAGAATGACTCTCTTCGGATGCTTTTTCCAAATGCCAGTCATCCTGGAGCATCGCGTGCTGTGCTCATCATCCAAGCAGTTGTCATCTTGGCCACGAAGGCCTTGTTGGCAGGAACATCGACATCATCAACTGACAGATCAGGAAGAAGTAGGGACAGGTCGAGGTCAAGGCACATGCGGCGGCCCGTCGTCAAGATATGGTTTGCTGCTCTGTCGGCACTGCACATTATAGCTGGCACTTCGCGCCAAGCACTCTAAGCAGCGTGCGAAGGCTGAGCTCCAGCAAGCGCCCTTTGTTTGCGTCCTCCCCACTCCAGCGCACAGCCAATAGTATTGAGCTTTTGGGGTGTTCAGAACTCGTTTGAGGGCAGCAGCTGCAGTCCACGTGCGCTTGGAGCTTTGTAAGCTCCTTTTTTAGCCAGGAAGGGCCTGGCCAAGCACAAGGACTCCGTGAAAAGCTCAAGACTTTATTGCAGGATGCATGTGTTGACATGTGCTGAGGTGACTCTCCGATATCGGACGTGCCTTGAGCATTCTTTCGGAACTCGATATTGGACACCTTTGACCACCTAGCCTGTTGACATCTCACATCATCTCATGCAGCACTCTCCCATCAGGAGCCCCAAACCGCCCAGCCTCTCGCTCCACTTCCTTGCTTCCTGCCACTGTCAGATTGACATGTGGTTTGCCATGCTTGAGGGTTTTTGAGATCTTTTGAGGCACCAGCCCGCATTTTCCCGCACCTTGCTCTCCTTGAATGATCGGGGCAGCCGAAGACAAGAAATCATCATTACCAATCAACACCCTTGTCGACTGCAGCCCTTTGCACTGGGGAGTGTCTGAATGGCATGAAAAGATAGCCGGGTTTGATCTCAAGGTGCTTGGATGCAACTTTGGAAGAGAAACTCGTTGCAATGACGTCATGACATTGAGCCTGATACCCAGAATGACCGCATGGTCGCAACCGTCTTCATCGTCGGGGCCAGCGGATCAGGTCCTAGAAAGAAGATCGAGTTTCTGGAAGCCATCCAACATGCTGTCAGGACCGTAACCGTAACCAAGAGTCTACGTGGGCACATCGTCACGCACGTCAGAAACTACGAGGCCACACAAGAAGCCGTTGAAGAGTATGCGAACCATCTCCAGACTATCTCCAGCAAGCGGCTGCACTGATGTTTCAATTAAGTTGGCTTAGCTCCAAGGTCCAAGCCTGTGCCGTAGGGATTCACCTCTAGCCCAAAAAAAACTCGGATGCGAATGCATGATCCAGGTGCCAGCATTTCCGAGCTTCCCACATCAAACCTCCTCGGCGTTGGAACCAAGTACTCCGGCGGAGCTTCATTTTCATCGTTGCTGTCGTCCTCCTTCTGGGCATCTGTCACTTCTCGGACCGAGTCCCGCCCACACCAGAAGCGAAGAGGAACAGCTACCGTAAGGCCATTCAAGCATACGTTGGCTTCGGGCTCAGAAGCTAGGTCAAGGCATGAAGGCATGCAGGCCAGCACATATTTGTAGGACCAGACATGACTCGCGAGCTCGTCATAACATGCAGGGGTAATTTTGAAGCAGCTGCTACGGTTCGTGAGATGTCCAAATGTCTCGACCATGGCGGTACATGACCTCCAAATCATTACTGCATGCTGCTAGTCCATGATCCACTTTTGCCGTGTTGAAGGTTTCTATTTTGGTTTCTGTCGGCGACTGTGAGATGTGACCGCGTCTCACGAACCAGCGTCGAACTACGAACACCCGCACATCTTCGAATTGGCGTCTTGATAGCAGTGACCCCATGGCACTTAGTGCACAGGGACTGAGCTACGATGCTTAGTGCGAGCACATTCTGTAATTTAGCGTCACACACACACACACACACTACTCTGGTTGAAGAACCTCGAAAGATCCACTTGATCTCGTTTTCTGAGTACTGTGCAAACTTGTTCACCCGGAGCTGCGCATGCTGTGCTCGCTGCACCCACCTGAAGTGCGCATCGAATTCATCGGATGCCCTCCAAAAAAACCGCCCCTAACAACAAAGGCGCAAAGGTGAGACGATAGCGGCATCTGTTGTGGCTTGCCGTCGACAGTCTGAAGCATAACGTGGCAACATGTCGCAACAGATCGGGTGCCCGCTGCGTGGGGTTGCTTGCAATGGCTATCGAACAGCCGCGCGTAGTCCATCAAGTCAGCCTGGCCTCGCCCGTCTCCTCCTTCGCAGAGCGAAAACCGACAGGGGGGGGGGGGGGGGGGGAAACTGTTCCGCAAACGCTCTTTCTAACTGCATGATGGCAATTGGCAACCCTAAATTTAAAAGATCTTCAACAGGATGGCCAAAAAGAATTATCTCTAAAAGCTTTGAGGTCCGTTTAAGGCCCTAAAAGGGGTCCTATAAACCCGGAAGCAAAAGATCTCAAAAAACTGCTGCATCCCGCTTTGAGGAGGCCCCCACCCGCCTTGCTTGTCTTGCTGGCCTCAGTAGAGAGCTCCCCTGCTGAGCCCTGGTGTGCCAGGTCCTGCCCGCTAGCATTCGGCGAGGCGCGACTCAACTGGCTGTTCCCTGCAGATGCCCCTTGCCTGCTGCACCTGGCCCCGAGGATCATTCGGTGATCGAGGGGACTCCTCCGGCGCGACCTGCGCCGACGAGACATGTCGGCAGACGCGACTCTGGACGTCTGGACTTACAAACACACGTGGGCACTGCGCGGGCTGATTGTGCGCCATCACTCCATGGAGTGGGCAGAGAAACAAGGCCACAATCGAGTCTCAGACGGACTATCCTTAAGGGAATAGGAGGTTGACAGCATGTCTTCCAGCTTGCCGTGTACGCCTTGTGCAGCTTGACCTGCTCGAGATCATCCGACGGGACGGCGGAGGGATGATCTGCCAGAGCATCCACGCTCCTTGCTTGAGCACACAATCACCACAAGAAGAAGCAGAAGAAGAAGACTTATTGCGCATCCAAAGTTCATGCGTGAGCTGCTCTCAGATGGCAGGTCATCCTGCAAGCGAGCAGAGCAGCGGTTTCTGGAAGCGCTGATCAGGCGTCTTCATGGCCATGATAGTGCTCAAGGCGAAACCAGCCTCTGGCCAGTATCCCTGGCAGAAGGCAACCATGCATTTTGCAGCGGCAAAATGCTGTGGAAGGCTTTGATTTGAACAAGACACTCACAGACCGGAACAATATTCCAGCAAAAGAGCTTGATCTGATCCGGCCTCTGATGCTAGCACTTTGGAGTCCGAGTTGCCCTCGGAGAGCTGCGACCTGGGAGTTCAATTTTATGTTCGTGGATGTCTTCACGTCGTGTGTGGGGGGGGGGGCGCCCCGAAACAAACCCTTTGATAAAAAGCCGCACAACCCTTAACGGCGTCATTCACACCATCTGCAGCTTCCGCGACACCATTGCTGTGTACAACACCGCACATGCTTCAAGCAGCGTCCCGTGCATGCTAGCCCGAGACAGCGTTCCCGCAAAAGGTGGAGGGTTGTTGCCGCACATGTCAGCAACTCTAAACCGATGGACGAGGGACATGGAAGCTTTCCGGTCAATGTCGACACTTGAAAATTTGAAAAAAAGCAAGAAAATCCAGAAGCTAAAGAACTTCCTCCCAAAACTACAAACAGTGAGTAGGGATCGCCCTGGCAGAAGCAGAAGGGGGGGGGGGGGGGGGGGGGGGGGGGAGTGGGTGCAACGGACCCTCTTGAGTTTCACGCGAAGGAGCCTTAAGCGCTGTTTCGAGGACCACAGCGCCACCGCACGAAGAGGGCCACAAGATCACCGGAATCAGAGGACTAACAGAGAGGAGAATCAAACCAGGAGAGCTGTGACAGGACCGACAGACCACCCCCCACGAACGTACCCAACAAATCGGCGTAGTCTGCGTGTCGAATGAGCAAAGGAAGAGGCCACACATCCTTAAGCCACCACACCTGTTCCACGACACGGTTCAAATCAGAACATAATGTTGACATAGCCGCAAAGCACAGGTACTCAGTGCAGCCACGGTGCCCTGATCTCTTCAGCTGTTCTTTCCGTGTTTGTCTCATCGGCCCACCTTGGAAATAAGCTACTGCGAAATCCAAGAATCCCGCCACTCTACCCAACATCACTGAACGCAAGGGCAAACATCGACGTTTGCCATATGCCGAAACAAACTCGTTTGAGTTCGGCCTTCTTTCACCGGCTCTTCAAATTCCTGTCCAAGTTGAGTGGGACTGCTTGCCTCCCTTCTTTCAAGTGAATCTCCTCGTCGTTCGGCACGCCGCCGCAACAACCAGTAAGTGACCTGAGGGCACGAGATGCAACCAGATGCAACAAGATGCACCTTAGAAGTTGCTCACTGACATGTGCCCTCCCCGGGTAGCTGCGGGTAGCTTCTTGTGTGAGCGCTGGCACTGACGAGAGTGAAGAGACATCATAACGGTCACGCCTGAAGGAGCGTGAAAGAGGTCGCCACACCATCACCAAGCCCCACAAGGCCGGCAGAACAACCTTGAGTCCGTGCGTTCCACGACCGCCAGAGCAAACTCGACTAAACTGACACCCCCAAAGAGTTCTAGCAGTGCTGAGCATGCGGCCACAATCAGAACAGTGATAAAGAACCATGCAGCCTTCTCGTCAAAAAATGGCCGGGCTCTGGCGCTGTCCTGAAAGGATGCATATGAAAACATTTTGAGAGATCCGAGAGATGCTGAGATAACGAGGGAGCGCATGAGAAGCATGGCTTTCTTCCAGATTGCAAATGCAGTCCTGCTTACTGAAGCAGGAGACGCCATGAGATACTGCAGGCATTGCAGCGGGCTCCAGACGCATCCACTTCCTCGGAAATAATGTTCGGCGCGAACAGGTGATTGCACACCCTTTCATCAACTGCGACACGCGTACGCCTGGACCCTCCTCTGTCGCATTTGCAGTCAGTACTGTCATCTTCCTAAACAGTGGGACTGGACTGTCGCGTCCATATGTGGTACGAGCAGACCTTCGAATTGACATCCAAGCCCAATCTGCAGGATTTTGAGCAGACCATGCACTGTCGAGACACCTACGTCACATTCGAAAGTCAGGACATGCGGCTTGTTCCAGAACTCTTCGCTGGGATCGACAGTGCGTTGTCCTCACGGCTGGAAAATAAAGCATCTGTTCACACATGTTGGCAGCGCAGCACGCGCGCAAATGCTTGCAAGGCAGTATTCTGCGAAGTTGAATATCTGCTCTCGTGCTACACCCGTCTAGGGGTGACAGCTAGCTTCCACATGCGCCTCTGAATTCAGAACTTCCGAAAGTTTTCGCTTCGCCGACCCCTCCCACTCCCCCTTGGCCCCGCCCATCCAAACTGCAGGGGCCCCCGTCTGGTCGGCCTTGTAAGTACATTTTGAAAGATTCCCAATGGCGAATGCAAGCATCACAGGCATCACCGCATCACATAAAACCTAGAGGCACCAGCATGTTGTAGTTCATCTGTTCTGTGTCGTTGTTGCTGACGAGCCTTGCAACCTTGCCGCTTCGGAAATTACAGTCCCGTTAGTTCGTCCCCCTCATTCCAGAGCCCAAGGACCAAAGGCCTCCACAAAGATTTATGGCAGTCGTCGGATGTTTACGGTTGGGCAGTCACATGGCACCAGAGGTCAACATCGAATGTGCAGTCGCTCAAAGTCGATACTTGGCCTCCATAGATGTAACCTCAAAGGGTTGGCAAAGACAAATTTTTGACCCACACTGCATCAGCAAGAGCCCTTGCAGCTGTTGCAAGCGAGCTGCACACGTAGTAACCATACCTGTTTGAAGGAGGCACTGCGGCGGGGTGTAAACATGTAGCTAGCAAAAGAAACAAGCTGCTCATACCAGGCTTCAGCTGTCGCAGCCAGGCAGCGAGTAGGCTCGGCAGAGAACGTCTTGAGAGCATTGCTCCTGGGAGTTTTGCTCAAGATCTTCACGTGTCGTCATGTCTCAAAAACAAGGAATTCACCTTAATTCACCTGCGGACAGCGCATGGTGCAACTGTCGTTTTGCGGACATCGGATCTATGTCTCTATATCCTTCATTCATGATCTCTCCGACACGACTACTCCATGGCGTTGACCATTCTGTGCAATGATCTTAGTGGTGGTCGCTTATTGGGACGGAGGCCAGTTAACGGCACTCGATGGTGCTCAGTCAGACGCTAGCAACCGCCACGACATCCGCGATATCAAGTGAGAGGCACCGGGTTGAAGGGTCCAGGTTTCAGGATGTTGTACGGTTCAAAAGTAACTTCCAAGCTGCGCCCCCGATTCAATGGCTATGGTGCCCGGAACGCGCGACTGTACAGCAGAAGCGTCTTGGTGGCTAGGCTTGTTCTTCTCTGCTTTGGCTAGGGACCGCCCAGAACTATTCCTGCATGCAACCCAGCCCACAACACAAAATAACCTGAAAAGCGCACCAAAGTACATGTCAAACTTCACATCGACAACGGCAAAATACTGAACCGGTGGACTGGAGACGCGCCGGATTCCAGTTAACGGCAGCGCAGCATCTACCTGTTATTACCTGCTGGCTATTCGTGGCTTGGAGAGTCTGAAATTGGGGAAGAGGGTGCGAGGAAGCAAAACTCCCGGTCCTCGCATTCGGCTTCTGCGAGAACATTGCCGAAATATCGTCCAACGCTGGAATCAATACCGGCTTTTCCTTTCAAAGCACAGTTCGGGGGATGACATGTTAATAGAAACTGATGACATTGAGTTCTATCGGGGTCGAGATCAGCATGGTCCAGATCCTCAGGATCTTTCAGGTTAGGCTGACAGGGAAAATGGACCTGTAAGGAGAAATGAGGACAAGCCAAGACACGCAAAAATGGACTGAACAACAATGAACAATAGTAAATAAACGGGCGCCTTTTCTATAGTTCCAAACTTGAAGCGGAATCCTGGCGAACGAGCCAGCAGACTGCAGCGAGTTGCTTCCAGCGTCTAACTTCCGCGTGTTCTGCTAACTTCATTGCCGCTGGTACTGAATACGATAAATTGTAGGAACGAACCATCAACGTTACAGCTCAGTGCCATTCGAAGAGACTTCAGTCAACTGGCCGCGTGTCTCTGGCACCCCTCCTGTTCAGCCAGGACTGCGTCTTCTACCATTTAAGACTTTCCAGTGCCTCCTCTGGAGCTGGGGGCGTGGTCCCAGTCCGATTGCTTTAGCCACATGCGCCCGTGCCTCTTCCCATGATTTTGGCCGTGGAGGGCACATTTTGCCCTGTGTGCACAGACAAAATGTCTCATGGAGCAGAAAGAACCTTGTAGCAAAAAACCTACAGCAGCAGCACCTACAGCAGCAGCACCTACAGCAGCAGCACCTCACCTCGCTCATCTACAGCTTCCCCGAGAAAAGCCTTTTGGCCTCTCTCCTTGTCCTGATGTGGTGGCTCCTGAGGTTTTGGAGGATCTTCAACCTAAAGCCCAAAACCATCCCAAAACCTTAAGGCGTCATGGCCTTCCGGGGATCTAACCCGTGCGGATCTCGACCCCAGATAGAACTCAAGGATGACGTGGTGCATGTTTTCTGCTGCACATTGGAACCATGAGCACGAGCACCATAATAGAACAACCCCAAATTGTTCAAAGCACCGTCGCATGTCGTCCACCCTTCGAAGGCATACAACGGCTCCGAGACAAGGTCTCCGACGCACCTGAGCTCTCTCGTGTCTTGGATGGGGCGTCGAGTACTGCTCGACGGTGCGAGATCCTAAAGCCTCAGGTTTTGTGGATCATGTGCAGATCCAGACTTTCAGCAGAAGAGCTGACCCTCGACACACCGCTGACGGTAGGTGTTGGGATTGCCGTCGTCGCAGGCCTGTTCTGCACAAGTGTCTCGTGTGCCCTAGAAACCCTCTTGAAGCTTTCCATATTGCGCAGCGACTGCGCGGCAACTAGGAAGCGACTGCCCTAATGGTATGGCCACTGCGCACCTTACCCTCGGGCTCTGGTGTGAAGATGCAATCGCCCGTCCATGGATCACAAGCCTGCACCAGGACATGCCAGGATGATTGGAGCACCTTGACAGAAAAGGTCTGCCAATTCTGGCAACTGCTGTCAAGTTGCTGCTTGTCCGCTGCAGAAATCCTCTCGTGCGCGAAAAGGCATGGGACACACAACTGATGCTTGGTCACTGATGGCAAGTCCTTGCTAGCACAGACTTTTCCAATGCATTTGTTCAACACCTCGGAAGTAACAAGCAGGCTCAAGGCCTGATTTGCGCAACTTGATGCAACTCACGTGACACAGGTTGCCACCCTAACAGACAACTCATGAAAGCCATGCTTCAGCCACCTCTCGATTGTGACACCAAGCAAAGGCTGGGTTGGCTTGGTATCGACTGGGCTCTTGCTTGTGGAGGTCAAACGTGCTCGGCTTTGAAACTGCTTTCGGGGTGTGGGATGGGGGCGGGGAGAGGGGCTGAGGAGGGGAGGGAAGCAGAAGGGCAGGGAGGTTGCGTTCTAAGATCGTCGCAGTCCGTCGGCAGAGCCCCGCATCGCAGGTGCCGTCGACGAGGCCATTCGGTCTTGGCTTCCCACAATTCTGTCAACATGTTACTGTTGTACATTGCTGGCATTTCTGAGTGCGCAATTGCAGTTCTGAGGATGCGGCTGGCTGCTACAGGCAGTACCGTCTGGCTTGGCTTCAAAGACGCAGCTCCCCGTTGATGGATCGCAAGCGTTCTGCGGTGAGCATGCTCGTCAACAACGCGACACTGTTTGTTCGTTACCCGAGACGTTAGCAGCTCTTATCATATGCTTGGCATCACAAGACACGCAGACGCACATCAGCTTGTGCCGCGGACCCTGACTTTGTCTGTCGGGACCAGGCAAGAGTTCAATGTCTCACACCTTGGCTGCTCTCAAGTGATCAAATATCGGCGGGCATTGTGATGCTTCACGGTGCCCACATTGGTTACAATATCATGCGAAGGTAGTCGTGACACAATATGAAGCTTCACCTTCTCAGGCTCCACGACCAATGGGGCAGCTGGGTGTAGATCTCACTTGTGGATAACTGTCTGAGAACAGCATGATTGCAAATCTGGACTGTTCGTCGCAGAGCGACATGGCAGAGCGACCCTGTCGCGTGCTGCGGAACTGCCGAAGATAGTGGCGACTTTTGTGGACATGTTGGAACTTGAAACAGCACGGCAAACTGCTGGACACCGCTGGAATGCGGCGGGTAGGTGACCCTTCTTCGGTGGCCTGGCGATGCCTGCCTGGATTCTGGATCTGAAGGCGGGAGCGCATGGGAGCGCCACAGCGTGCCGCAATACCACACGGCACGCACGTGGGGCAAAGTGGAGCGGAGACGTGACAGGCTTCGAGCGAGAGCGCCGTGGGCTGCATGGGACTTAGACCGCAACGAGAGCGCGTTTTCGAGCAAGAGTCATAGCCGCATGCGCCACAACGAGAGGATGCTATTCCCTACCTTCAAGAACAAAATCGCACAAGCTTGGGATAGCTTGGGCAAACCAGCGTGTCTTGCGGCAAAGGCACCTCACGTTAAAGCGAATGCACTTGTCCTCGATGCCTTGGCAAACGGCCCCGATGCCTTGGACAGCGGATGGGTTGACCTAGAGATGATTCCATTTCACACTGCACATATGCTGGCCCGGGAAATCCAAGAGCTCTCGGCAGCACTTCAGAAGCGAGCTGCAGACAGCCGTGTGCGTGTAGAACAATCCATCATCACACGGACTGCCATCTGGAAGTGTAGAGTAATAACACTGGCCATCGCCTCATGTGAACATGCGCCTCATGCATGCTCCAATGGTCACGCCAAAGAATGCATCTTCGAGACAGCTTGGAGCTTCAGTTGGTAACCTTGTCTTCCGCACCGAACAAGACGGGGTGCTTGGCGCACATACTCCCACAGCTTGGCAGCTATCCGTCAGTGGGCACTGCTTGTCCTGGCAGCAACTTGCCTCTGCTTGCTGCACGTTGTGCCTGAAGCAGTCAAGACCTGGACTGGCCTGGATGATGCAGAGGTTGGCCGGGCAGTGTCTGTATTTTGCGCACAATGTGCCCGGTCTGTGGTTGAAGCACGACCTCACCCGAAGACGCGTGGACAGGTAACGCATTGGAGTCCACAGCTGTTTACCCAAAGCTCGGCCCTCGACCGTGGCATCCGATCGCCTCGAGCATGGACCCACCGACAATCGAAGCAAGATAATGCACGCCACATGAAAACATCTGCCAATTCAAGCTCATGCAAGCCAGGTGCAGTTGTCCGGGACACCATCCCAGCGCAGCAGCTCCGTCTCGCCCTCACACCGATCCGGTTCACCGGCAATGCCCCTCGAAGCAGCGTCCATCAAGAAGAACCAAGGCCGATTCAAGAGCGAGTCTGATGCAACTATTTGGGGTGCTTTGTCTGCTTTTTTCAGTCAGGCCTCTCCACTCTCCCTCAACTCTTTGGAACGCAAGACAGGCGACTCGCAAGTATTCATTAAGGCGTACTACTACAGTTACTACAAGCGACCGTCAACAAGACAAGACTTCGCAACCCACAAGTAGAGCCAGTAGAGCTGCTTGGGCAATCAGGGCCTCAACTTCCAGCAATCGCACTTGTGCCAATTGCCACACTCAGCCTGGCAAGCCTGGGTCATCCGGTCGCATGCGCATTCGAGGGCCCTCTCGGGAGCAAGGGACAGGCTGAGTGCATCTGCTGCACATTCAAGCACACCTTTCTGTGCTAGCTGAGGTTCATCGTTCTCGGCACCGTAGCAAGTGGAGGTAGTTTCAATCAGCGCTGTAGGGCACCGAAGCTTCTGGAAATCCTCCGCCAGGCCCTGGAATGACAGCGAGCTATCAGAACGAACAAAGCTTACTGCATGATCTGCATGCGCCGCACACTGTGGGCACGCTACGCCTGTGCTGTGCTAGTTGGTGGGTCCTCGCAGGTTGGTATTGCATCGTCATACTGAACTGTGGCCGCAAGCAGCGTGAAAAGGCACTCATCATACCTGCAAGCACATGCGGAGAAGTGCTACTTCCTCGAAGCAAGGTCACAACATGTCTTGACTCGATCCGTCGAGCGCAGGTCTAAGTAGTTCTAAGGGAGGCAGGAGCGAGGCCCCCAACCACAAGAGTCGCCGTCACTTCTGTTTTCTGTGGGACAAGGAGGAGTGGTGTACCCTGTTCCCTGGCCTCAACCCACTTCCTTCTCTCAAGACACAGCTCACCGAATCCACTCAGCGATGCCCCGCGAAACCAACATCACTTCTGGAGGAAGAGGTCGTGCTGGGTTCTACTCAAATAGTATGGGAGTACCCGCATAGGCTACAGCAGAAATCCCAAAGGTCGCCAACACTAAAGACATGCACAGCATTTGACCGCCGCTGTCATGCAGACAGGCTGCATGGCAGACGCTATCTGGGCACAGTCCTGACCTTTGAACATGATGCTGTCAAATACTCATGCATGTCACAAATTCGGCTGGAATCGTGAACTAGCAGACGTGCGGAATTTCGTCAACTCTTTTCAGTCGCAAAGTGCGATGCTGCTCGTGCAACTGCTGCCGAGAAGCATGTAGCGTTACCTTGGTTTGGCTCCCTCCATACGAGCTGTGCAGTGCAGGACAACAGGCACTATGTCGCATTCGGGCAATCTTTGTGCACAATTGCGAGATACTTGAGTCAGCACTCAACCCTCGGACCGAATAAGCGCTCGGCACACTTGTGATGCAGAGTCCTGGAAAAAGAGGCAGCGGCCTGCATCTGCACCCCAGTTTGTTAACCTGAGATCTCAAGGCATCGCAGGACAAACAAGGACCAGTGACTGTCCAAGACCAGACATCCGCATAGCAATGATCTCAAAAGTCGAGGACCCCCACATCCTACCAAGTTCGGGCTCACCATAGCAATGTACGAGTAAGAGATTTCCCCTCAGCAGGTTGTGTAAAGCTTTGTAACTCACATGGTCTGTGCATGTCATTGCTCTGTTGTGGACAAGGATCTCCATGCATGAATTTCTCGCCTCTCTTGCCACCGTGCCCCAGCAGTTGTCCGTGAAGCACGGAGGCTCAGGGACCTCAACAACAGTGTGAGCAAATCATGCACATTGGTCAGAGAAATGTGCCATGTCGTCAGTCAGAAGCTTTGGCTGACAGGCGTCTTCCGGACAAGGTGGCAACCCAGTGTAGTTCGTATCATTCCAGGCAGTGAAGTTGTCTGTACCTAAGCTCATGTCATTCTCTGAACTCGCGCCCATGGTGGATGGTTCGCATGCTGGTTCAGTTCTTCCGAAGTGAAAATGAATGCGTGCTGACACTGAATCCTTGAGGCCAGCACAATTTGGGGTGCTGTTGGTGGCATTGCCGTCACCTCGGGGCAACCCAGCCAGACAACAAAAACTGCAAAGCACTCTTCAGTGGAGAAACATGTACTGTATCTCCTCACAAAGATCTGAATGCATAGGCCACGGCCAGCGTCCTGCGCAATGATGGATGGCCTCACTGCGATGCCGAAGCAGACGGTGTCACTCAAACTAAAACACTCTCAGCACCCTGAGCTGAGATTCCTACAGCAGGAGAAGGCAGATGGCGAAAACATTTCTCAGCACCTACAGGACCGCAGGGCCAGTCTACAATTGTTCCCTACTTTGTAGAGTGACAGCATGCCGGTCAACTAAAGTACATCATGAAGTATGTTGCGATACTGAGTCATACTGCCACGCTGCAAGCGCACGCCACTGGTCAGACCCATTTTGCTCCTCCTTGGGCGAATCTCTCCGCGCGCTGCGGAGTGGGAGATCTGGGTACGCAAACGGCCTTGAGATCCTGAGCAGCTTGTTGCAGAAGGAGTTTGCAAACGCTCCCCGTCAAGCGCGGCGGCTCTGCCGCGACTCTGAGGCCTGCCAAGATTGCCAAGATTGCCAAGCTGCTCGCGCTGGCCCGTATCGAGGGTGGTGAGCTCGATGCCAGCATCACTTTGGCTGGCATTCCTTGGAAGTGCTGCTCTGGACTCTTGTGCTCAAGTGACAACAGAGGAGGTGTTGTGCGGTGTTGCTGTTGCCAAGCATCCGCTCAAAACGGCCGAGGCCATAGACATCCTCGCACCAAGGTGGCCCCAACATGCCCGGCGCAGCGGCGCTCAGTGTCGTCAGGCCATTAAGCAAACGCCTCAGGCAATAGCAGGCTCAGGGTTGCATGGTTAGGTTTTTTTGGAGATGTTCTGGGTCAAAACAGTCACTGTCACAAGATCGTTCACGAAGGCACCAAAGGCCGACTCTGCAAAGCGCACTTTCTGCAAAAACATCCAGCACGTCTGTCTTTCTGCAAAAATTGCAGCACGCCTGTGCACGGGAGGAGGTTCAATTGACCTAATCCCGAACCCTAGCATGCACGTGAAACAGGAAGGGATGTTTATGGACCCGTCCTAAATGATCATAAAGATCACTGGCGGCGCAAGAGAAGTGGTAGACAAGCTTCAGCCAACAGTGCCAAACAGTGCTCACAGGTGGCTTAAGATGCCTTACCGTCGAGCAGTATGCCGCGATATCTCCGGAATTTCTACGAAAGCTATTTCGGCCTTGTCGCCTTCGGCGATCTATCGGAATTCTAAGTTTTTGACGTACTTCTAAGATCAAAGTTCAACAGACTTCAGGTTGCTGGGCTTACGTCCTTCTGACAGGAACAAATGCTCCGAGGCAGATGAGGCAACCAGAATCTCGCCATCTGCATGTGCATTCATAATGGCAGCGATTCTCTGCGCACGCATTACAATCCGGTCCAGCTCGTTCTCTTCAAAACCCAGGTCGGAGACCCACATGCCTAGCTCGTCTCGGTTGTCAACAGCTCCAATGAGCAAGATGCCAAAGATTTGGAGATACTGCCAAAGAGGTCCACCGTACTGGGTGGCAATGCTGCAGAACTTCTCGGCATCAATCTTTATGTAGTAGCAGGTGCCGTATTCTGCAGTCAATCGCCCACGGTGCTGCCAGTCTGCCCACAAGCTCGGAAGGCATAACACAGCGCTCGGATCAATCTTTTGGCGTATCATGTCCATGATTTGCGAATTCGTCTTCTGCTTGGCAAGATAGCGCATAGAACCAGACTGCAGAACGTAAGCGCACGTGCAGGAAGTTGCGGACATAAATGCATCCTGCGTTGGGGTTGCAACGTTTTCGGTCATGCCTTGGTGACACAAGTTCCGAAAGAATGGCTGGTCTCGTGTCTGGCTCCAGGTCGGCCACATACCCAGGCAATACAAGGGTGAGGCAAACATCTCATCATGCAACTGCATCTTCAACCTCTCTGGGATGTTTTGAATGAGGTTCACGTCTGCCTCCTTCAGGCGCACTTCAAAAACCCCTTGCTTACGAATGGATTCTTGTACTTGACCATACAGATCGATCGAGAGATTCCTCTCGTTAAAAAAACGCAGCAGCTTGGACTGTTGCTTGAATTGCTCTTCCCGTGCAGTTCGCAAACTGCTCACTGTGCTGGTTATCGAGCTGATGAAGGAAGAAAACACCCCCATGGCCAAGAGAATCACCCAGACGGAGAAGAACCTGCAGGGGTGCTCCCACCGACGCTGGGTAGTGTTGGCATGCTGTGCATAGGAGCCTTTCGCTCCTTTATGTTGCCTTCCTCCAAAGCTCTCCGTGAATGAACAACTGAACACAGCATGGGGCTTCAACAGGCTCTTGCGAGATTTGCGGGAAGCACTGCAGAAGCACTCGGCTGGTTCATTCAAACAGCTCTTTTCAACGAAAGGACATGCGAAGTAGATTTCTCCTGCCCCAACCCCCTTTAAAGGGCGTAGGGTTCTACTGTGGGGTTTGGGCTTTGTCGGTTGGAGTCGTTTAGGTTTGGGTCTCAGGGTTCTGTGCAAGCTGAAGCCCCTCGAATTACATCGCTTTTCGCTGTGATGTGCTGATGGTGATGGTGGTGGAATGCGTCGATATATGCCGAAACGCATTGATTTGCACCGACATGGGGTTTCTTGGGTTCGTGAGCTGTCCCGGGCATTGTTGGGTTTATCAGGATTGATAATCCTCGGTTCCGTCCGCCTACACATGGAGCGTCCCGTTCCTGCGTTGCGACTGCTTGTAAAGCCTTTGTTACAATCCTCAGGCGACGAGCGCTGGGGGTTCCCGATAGCCGCTAGCCCAACGCTGCACCCAACCGTCCGGCCCCATCACCAAGCTCCATCGAACCCACAAGAGCGCTCAGAGGAAACTCAGGGCACACGCTCGAATGACGCTTGTTGTTGGGTGGGGCGCTTCCTAGTGCCGCTTGAGGCAATGAGAATCACCCTGAGGCTTAACAACCGCAATCACTCACTCCTTTCAGACACATCTTCGCTGCTCGACTAACATTTCGTCACTTGCTGTAGCAGCACCTCTCCAAAGCATTGTCCGGTGCAATGTTGTTGGTCGCTGGCGTGAATTGCGTCAGTGCCTGAGGCCAGGGTAGGCTGGAGGCTTCAGCAATCTTAAAAAGGATCAACCAAAAGCAGTGTTCAACAGCCATGGCCAAGGAGATGCAATTTCTACATTTTCATCGGTATTATCAACAGCTGAGGTCCATACCCAGTGGATCGATGCCGCGTATGCTTCGGTGAACTCCGACCCTATCTCTGCCTGGACGATCCAACTCTTTCCATCCAGCTCAACCGTCCCGATGCCATACCAGCAGCAGGCAATCAGGTGGTTGATGGCAAGTATCATTACGAGGCCAGCCACTACCTTCATCACCATAAACGCGTGGGCAGACAAGAGGCGGTTGGCAACTAGCGACAAAGCCTGTTGCAACTTCGCAACTCGCACCAGCCGCAACAGGCGCAACAACCTCAAAGTGCGCAAGAAACGGGCAGAGCGAAAGCCTGCGGACAGAATTCCCTCCAGCACGAGGAGCATGACATCGATGAAGATCACCACGACATCCAGCGCAAACCATGACTTTAGATACAGGCGCAACAGGACAGATGGTCGCATCTCCAACTTGCCCTTGATCTCCCTTCCAAAGATCAGATTCGTTGGCATGTCCAGAGCCCAGTAAGTCAGCGAGACTTTGCCCACTTCAGACAGGAACTCAATGAACTTTGGAACGTCAAACATCTCAAGTGGGATAGTCACAAGGTCCCAGATAATGAAGATGCTGCCTATAATGGACCAGAACAATTGGAACATACTCCTGGGTCCTACCACGAGACGCTGTAGGTGAGAATCCTCATCCCGCAACGCATCATTCATGCGAAGAGTGGATGCAGCTGTCATGATCGTGGTGCGGAAGTTCTGACCTCGGCTTGCAATCCTGGAGGCCTCTTGAAAGGCAATGTTCCAAGAGGGATGCATCTTCAGCAGATCCTGCCCCAACAGCATCGGTCGACAAAGCTCATCATCTGGATCAAAGAGCGCATCCCTCATGAGCAGCTTCGATACAAAATCTGCCCACTTCTCGACCGGCGTGCTGTCATCTACACCTTTCTCTGCAGAACCTGCATCTTGTCCATCAACAGATGGCTTTGACTCCTTTGACTCGACATCACCCTCACCCGAGAGCAGCTGGATCTGGCGCTGCAACAAGACCACTGAGTTCCGAAGCTGTTCTGTCTCGTTGACATGTTGCTCCCGAAGGGTCTGGTGGAGGGCTTCCAACTGCACCTTGAGGACGTCATCAAAAGGTGTGGAACCCTTGGAAGCCTTTGGAGATGACGACCAGGTAGAAGGCTGAAAGGCAGTGGCTGCCAAACTGGCCATGGCGCCTACGGCGGCCGCGGCCCAAGAGTTCGGCTGATTTAAAACTGTTGTTGCTGCAGCGTAGTTCTGTCATGCTTGCCTGACGTGAACGCTACAATCGCGAGAGTTCATGATGTTGCGTAGTCATCAAGCTGCCAAATGGGCTGCGGGGTCTTCCTTGTTCGGATGTCTCACGCACACACACGATAGCTTGTCTGGACACAAGACACGGACTTTTGACAGGACCACATCATCACCGTCATCATGATTCAATCATGATCATCACACATCATCAGTGAGCGCCTTCGTTGACCATGTAGGTGTGTCCCCATCCCTGTACGGACCACAGGTTGAAAACACACACACACACACACACCCACACACACACACACACATACACATACACACACAGACACAGACACAGACACAGACACAGACACAGACACAGACACAGACACAGACACAGACACACACACACACACACACACCCACACCCACACCCACGCACGCACGCACGCACGCACGCACGCACGCACGCACGCACGCACCCACCCACACACACACACACACACACACACACACACACACACACACACACACACACGGAGGCAGACACATCAGGTGATAATCACACACACAGCGTTGACACTGCCTGGTGCGCCTCCGCTTTCTGTTGTGACTCTAAGAAGATAGGTCGTGGCTGGTTGCGTCATCACATGTCGCAAGCCATCCGCATTCTAGCCAGGATGCATATCCTCTTCCGGAAGGTTGAAGTCAAAGACATGGCTGTCCTGGATCACTGTCACTGTATTCGCATCATTCGCGATATTTCTGTTGCCATCGTGTTCTCTCCTCGGCCTCCTTAGGCACCACGGCAAGGCCCAGCTGCAGGGCCCATCGCGCCAGCACCGCCGAAGCCGAGCGGCCTCAGCGAAGCGAAGCGCGGAGCTGTGTCACGCTATGTGTCAGGCTGTTCCAGATTTACCTAAATGGTGTACTGCTACTGTTACTATACTGTTACTATTGTACTTTTGATCGAACGAGACCTGCTCGCTTCGCAATGGACAAGACGTGAGGGTCTTCCAGTGGCCGCAAGAAGTTGAAACCTAAGTCAAAGCTGTCCAAGCTCAATGACACCGTCAGGTCATGTCAAGTGCAAATAATTAAAATGAAGCTTGTGATGTCGTTGCCGTGCATCTGAGGTCCAGGCGTTCTTCCACGTGAAAGGCAGACATGACCACACCATGCTCCCGTGTCCAACCAAGCATGTGGCCATCCTTACTCTTCTCCTTGGCTGCACTATCTACACTTCCTCTTCACGCAGCCAATATCAGTCCATCCTCTAGCAGCGAGAACTTCGCACAGGATCTTAGCATCAAGTAGACGACAGGGCACGGAGTTAACATCCTCTGGGAGTATCTGGTATATCGACATCCGGCATTGAAGGTAGACCGGCTTCACACGCACTGCATGGTGTAGAGCCTGAAAAGACTCCATGTCGAAGTTGCTGACCTCACAGAAACCATGTGAAGCAGTTGTGACGCGCCGTTTTTCTTGAGATGTCGACGAAGTTGCGACAAAGCCACGCCAAGCGAGCGGAATATGCCTTTGTCGTAGAAAGCTTCCAGCACTTCCCAGACGGAGCGCAACCTTAAACATGAGATGCGCACGCCTGTTGCACTTGGTACGCTGGAGGTACGACTCCCTGTCCGCGCTCCATGCCCCCGAAGCCGAGATTTCTCCGAATCGACTGCGAGCAGCCAATTTGGCAGACAAGCTGGACAGCTTTGAAAGTACTCGTCCTTTGCGTACTTGGCTAATTACTATGTCAATGTGGCTTCCAGCCGCAGGATGTCGAATGATGCCGAGCTGAACTCTAGTGACCCTAGTGGCGTGTCTAGATGACGATTCGTCCTGGCCTAGCTGTCTAGCTCTGCTGCTCCACCTTCTGGCGCCAGCTCTGCAGGTTCCGCAGCGGAAGCACCAGCAAAGCACCGGAGCCCGCCGCAACGGTGAGAACAGTGAAGTAGCAAGGCCAGCCAAGGCTTGAGACCACCTTCGACAGAGGGAAGCCCGACAGCGCAGCCCCGAAGTATCCGACCCAACCAATGAAGCCAGTGGCTGTGGTGCTCCAAGCTTTTGGTGCCGACTCATTGGCTACAAGTGGCAAAAGCAGCTGTGCACCACAAAGGAAGTGGCCCAAGGCCAAGAGGACCAGGTATTGCAGCCAAGGGCTGGAAGGGACGCGGCTGAGCACTGGGAGAAGAACAAGAGTCGCCAAGAAGTAAAGGCAGACAACCTTCGCACGTTGCCCCACCTCCCCGTCACCAGGTCGGGCTCGGCGCAGAAGGAAATCTGAGAAGCTCCCAGCAGTAAGGTTTCCAAGGAAGCCGCCGAGTTCAAAGCCCGAAAAAAGCGCCGCTGCTGCTGCCGGGCTAATTTTGCCGGTCTGCATGAGGTAGAAGATGCCCCATACACTCAGACCCTGCCTGCACCTCGGTGAGAAGCCGAGTTTATCGGAGCTACTTGACTGCATATGAATCAATAGTGGCCGCCTCATCTGACCTTGCTGACTGACAGTAACTAAGCTCCTTGCACATAGACCAGCATGTAGGCGACACCAAGTGCCCACTGCACGGGGTTGAGGACAATGCCTTCCATGAGGCTCACCTCTGGTTCCGGCTTGGCCTTCACCTTCACGGCCTTTGTCCCCTGTGCCGCAGCATTGGCGCTGTCAGGGCCATCACGCATAGCCAGAAGGCACAGCATAACGGTGATGAGCCCCAGCAGACCAGGCCCCAGCATGCCATAACGCCAACCAAAGGTTCCTGCCAAAGTGCCCGCAAAAAATGGGCACAGGAAGCCACCCAAGTTGATAGAGGCGTGCCAGACCGACCACCAAAATCCGCGTTCTTTCGGATCAAACCAATTCGTGATCATCTTGACACATGGTGGGGCTGCCAAGCCCTGAAAGCAACCGTTCAATAACCAGAAGAAGGCAAACTGCGGCAGTGTGGAGCTCAAACCGAATGCAATGTTCAGCAAACTGCAGACGAAGAGCCCAAGAGCGAAGACGCGCTTGGGGCTCATCAAGTCTCCGAGTAGGCCACCCAGGAACCGCGAGGAGCCATACGCCAAAGGGAAGAGCGACTGGAGCTTTCCGATCTCTGCCAAGCCCTTCCAGCCCATGGCTTGCCGCAAGACAGGCGCTGTGTAGCTCAAGCTTTGCCTCGTGAAATAGCAAACTGAGTACCCGAAGAAGCAGGCCCAGAACGTGAACCACTTGGCCCAAACAAACTTTGTGTTTGCAGCTGGCTCAGAGTCTTTGGCACGCCGCTGCAGCCGCAGCGGCTGCAGCTTCAAGCCTCTTGGCCTTGAAAGCCATCCTGGCTGGCCTCCGGGCCTCCATGTCGCAAGCTGGCGCGGAGGATGCACCAGAAGCGGCTCTTTCAGGGAAGGAAGGCTCCAGACACTCGGCATTGCAGGTGCCAGCGCCATGTTCAGTCACACTTGTGTTTGTTTCGGCTGAGTCTGGCTGTTGAAATGACCATGGTCGATGTGCAAGTGTCCGCTGCTCGCTGCTTGACATGAGCTTTCTGCGACAAAAGGCAGCGAGGCGGCACGGCCTGTTACTGCCAGTCGACCACCATTGCAACAGAATCATGCCCCTCCGCTCCTACCAGATGCAGATGAGACACAGCATGGAGTCTTGGATAGGCTGACTCAGCATGAAGAGGTCAATGTAGTCCAACCCGAAATGTTTCAGCTGCCTTCGACATCGGTATTGCTCATGTACTCAGGCGTCGTGGGCAAGTGCCCTGAAAGCACAGCATGCCGCACAGCTACTGCAGTATTGCACGCTTGGCACCCAAAGGATAGCCGTCCCTCGCACCTGATGCGGTCAGCAAGAGTCACCAATGTACTGTGTGTTCGCTGCTTTGCCCTGATGATACGTAATGTGGTCCGAAAAAAAAAGAAAGCTTCCCTGAGTCTCAGGCCGAGCTTGCTGGTTAGGAAGATCTGCTCTCGTTGGACACCTGGTCCGAGCTTGCCAAGGACAACTGCGGTTCGTTGGCAGTGCCGGATGCCTGAATCCCGGATGGCCATGCTGACTTCCTTCTCACTTCCATAGTGCGGAGCGATATCAATGTGTCCTAAGTGCTTGGCTTATCTTGGCACTTGGCATGGCACCGTTGGCCATAAACCGATGGACTCAAACCTTCCACACCAGCAAAAAGGCACTGAAAGGTGTTGAAAGGTGTTGAAGCTGAGAGGCTGTAGCCTGCCCGCAGTGCACCAAGCACGCGTTTGTAAACTTCGTTGGTCTTGAGCGGGAATTTCCACACATTCCAAACCTGGGCAAAGTGTGACTCTCTTGACCATCACCATTCTTTCGCGTGGTTTCACAATGACTGTATGCTGCCAAATCACGCTGAAGACAAGAAGCGGCCTCGGATCGAACTTCCCCCAGCACGCTCTGCGACTTTGGAGCTTTTGGTAAGTTCTTTAGACAGGCTGGGTGACATCTCCGAGCAAACAACACAGCACACGGCAGGTTGCGAATGGTCGCGACGCACAAGTGGCAGCGGGAAGCGCACGAAAAGGGAGAGAACATGAGAAATGGGGACCGAAGTGGAACTCAGCGTCGCCTACCCTCACTGCTCGTCCAGGGGCATTGGCAATCCGTTTGACAGGGAGACACGGGCGCCAGTGTCCCCAGCAGGCAGCTGGACGGACCTACCTGCAAGACGGCAGCAAGGGTCCCCAGCGGCAAATGCTTCGGGGCTTGAAGATGTTGTTGAGGGGAAGGGAGCCTTGTACGGGTCCCAGCAGGTTGGAAAACCGAGAGACACCTCCAGGCCCGAACTACTAAAGCTTTAGTCTCTAGCTATATCACCATGATCAAGCATTCTTAGAAATTCGCAAGTCGCAGGGCACTCATTCATTAAAGCTGAGTGCATGGAGGAGCGTTCATCACAGGACCAATCCCCCCCCCCACGTAGAGCGTAGAGGATGCTATACACGCTTGGCACATGGTCATGGCACAGCCCGTGGACAGCATTCTTCCGGGCTTGCCGCTGGTTCGTGTTCCTCCCCAATTCCCTCGGGCCCCTTGTGGTCCTGTGCCATGCTGCCTGGCGGTGCGCATCATCCGCATCACGTGGACTTCGCTCGAGCGCGACGAATCCCAAAAGCATCAGAACCAAAGAGATTCAAACAGCAGCGTGGCTCTGTTAGCCTTCTTGCGAAAGCCTTCAAAAGCATTCGTGCGGCACATGGACGGCATTCCTTTTGGAGCGCTTGTGACAAGCTCCAGGCTTTGAAGCTGTACAGCTCACTGTTTGCCAGGCAGGTTCTAGGTTTGAGGTTTGTAAGCTTGCAGGAACAGGGTGCCAGTTCCACATTTTGCTTACAGCAGTAGAGCTTTACTTAGGATGCAGGGAGCGGATTGCGAACTTGCGATGTTCCAAAAACCATGCTGCTGGTGGGGACACCGACATTGTCACAAAGCCAAAAAACACGCTGATCCCAAAGCAAACGGATAAGTCTCTTGCCAAAGGTGCCTGCGAAAGGAATGTGAAGCGCATGGTTCATCAAAGTCAGCGACAGGTGGCTGCCGAGCCTTGGCATGGGCAGCAGAAATGCCTGCCTGCCATTGGACCCAATGTCACAATGTTCGATTTCACTGCAGCATGCCAAGAAGCTGGTACTCTCCAGCTACCAGCCAAAGCTGCAACGACCGCAGTAGAGCGCGGGCAGTGCTACTCATCTCCGGCCAACCTACGTGCCACTTCTTGGCATCGTTTCCTTGGTTGGAATGAAGGAAGGGCTCGAAGAGTTGACCATTGGTTCAACGAAAGAGTGGTGCTGTCCATTGTCTGAGGCCCAAGGGTCCAAGCCAGTACATGAACTCGTGCACGGCCACAACTTGTTGCACCTAAAATGTGAACAAGAAGCTGTTAAAGTCAAAGTCTGCATCAATAAAAAGCCTTCAGAAGCCCTCCCTACTCCGGGGAGGGACCTCGCGGGGCGTGAGGCGAAGCCGGTGAGCCGGACTTGCGTGTTGAATTGCCAAGCCTGACGCTTGAAAAGGAGATCAAGCTCACAGTCTATTTCTCTGCATCCAAGAACTTTCCCAAGCAGCGATTTAAGGACCCCTTGAGTTTCGAGGATCTCATATGATTTAGTGAAATGCGCGCCGCGCTTAGCCCCTTAGGCGGAGGTGCGTTCTCAATCAAGCAAGATGCCCAGCGCCTGGAGCCTTAAAAGTTTTACAGAGGTTTTACAGAGGGTCACAGTATTAAGGACAATTTTGGACAATTATGTAGTTGAAATTAAATAAACATCCCGTGCAAGTAGCGAAGGTTGTTCCACGCATATCGCCAAGCCGAAGCCACGCTCTGCCACAAGTCACTTGCGTAGGGGCAGTCCGCATCGTCGGATCTGTCCTGCACCATGGGGTGGAGCTTCATGTCAGCTCCGCTTCGAAGCTTATTGTAAAGGTATCAGCATGTGTCAGCACACTGCTGAGGGCAGCGCGCAGGATTCAGGTACCTGGCCAGCCGCCCACAGCGCCGCCTCTGCGAAAGGTGGCGCGCGGTGGGCGCAGAGGCCAGCGGCCCCCGAAGCGCAGTGTGCACTCTGAGCTGCCCAGGAACTACCTCTACACAGAGTTGCGACGAATACTGAAAAACAAGCACGCGAAAGGGTCTTCCAACACAGCAACGGCGGGGTGCGTATGTGTTTGCAAATTGCAAAGTGGCCTGCGAAGGAGGCTGATGCCGTCCCAAAGGAAGCAAAGAAGCTCCACATGCCCATTGCGGGCATCTGCTCTCATGTCTCACGAGTTATTTACACTTCTCATCACTTTTCCAGCGCGTGCACTCTCACCTGAGGCACGACGTGACGATGCTCATTCAGTGCTCACGAATTGGGGGTCGAAGACGTGTTAGATGCTTTCGCGACATAGCATGATTCAGCTGAGCCAGAAGCACGCAGCCAGCACCACAGGAGCGAATCCATGCATGGGTGGGTCGATAAGACTAACTAGATCACCCGAGACAGCGTTCGCCATGGGCACCTCCCTTCTCAGGACATGCTGCACCATTGTCAGATACCTGGCCATGCATGGGACTTCAGCCCGAGGGTACGCTGTGCATGTCGGCAAATCTAGTCCCATTGCGTGCCTCTAGGCTCCAGCAGCATCTGACAAGCAGGCATGGCGCAAAGCAGCGATTTGCGAGCCGGTTGCCTACGGAAAAGCTACTTCTCAAATGTCCGCGATTGCTGTAAACTCAGTTCTGTGGCCTGTCTTTCGCAAAGTGCGTTGTTAAACTGGCTGCCGCATCAGGCTGTGGGAATGTCATGGGATTCTGTTTTCGTTTGAAGCAGAACAGCTGTAGAAAGGGGGCAGACGCGGGCAGCTCGACTTAGCACAAGACCACGTTCCGCAGGAGGCACAGAAGCCTGACTACTCGTGTTGCGTCCGCCAGGATCCTGCTGGGAGGACGAGTTTGTGGAGATATTCAAGGAGTGGTGTGACCTCAAAGGTGCAGACACCCAGCTGCTGAACTAACTGGAAGTGGCAATTTAAGTGAGACACGAATCGGAAAGCTCCCAAGCAGCACCGCCTTAAGTGTTAGGTGCAAGCCAGGCATAGTGACGACTGGCAGACGAATCAGGCAAGATCTGCAAAGTGCCAGCATAACGTACCCGCATGGGTTGCCAGCCGCTTAGGGGTGATGGTGGTGATGGTGCAGCCGATGGATTCCTGCATGGACTCACATTGCCGGAACACGAATCGCGCTCAGGACCTGAGCTCTGAACTCCATGGAGCCCCGCATATCTACCGTTGAAGGTGCTGGAGACCTTACCCAAATTGCCAAAGTCTGTCATTGATCTTCTAGCATGGCACAGCCAACTGTCGCTTCATGCACGGAGCAGCTAGGCGGTGCAGCTAGGTGGAGCACAGGGCACAGTGAACTTCATGAACGGCTGGTACTTCCAGTGTTGGAGCCCCCCGTGCAGATTCGCCATCTGCCGCAGCATGTCTCAATAGGGCAGAACATGGCAGAACTACCATCCCCCTGCAGACCTGCAGGTTCCTGGCTCCATTGCGCCGTCGCCTGCTGCACGGCGACCTTTCAGGAAACGTGCAGACGATGCAGCACCAGCAGGCAAAGTAGGTAAACCCACATTTCCAGACAGTATAAGCCCATTTTTTGCCTGGATCTCCTGCCTCGGCTTCGGCAGAGTGGCACGTGACGAAATGCGGGCATTGTCTGCTCTTAGGTCGATGTCAGTGTATGTCAGTGAACTTTCGCACTCGAACCCAGCCTGCAAAGGTCGTCAGGGCCTTTCCGGCAGCAAGACATGAGCAGCGTCATCTGGCGTCCAATCACCGCGACTCGCAGCGAAGCCTTGCCATCTGAAGACCGGTGCCATGTCCCTTGCCTGGACACTGTGACAGCGTCACAAATCATGAGGAATCTCCACTTTAAGTGGCAAAGAGGCAAAGAGCCTTGTGGCCAATCTCACCAGCCCTTGCGCGCGCGGGCACTGGGTACTGAATACGTACTAAATACGGCCCATGAGCTGCGCAGGAAAGCTTGGCCTCCTCTGCGGAGATGTTCCTGGGCCTGTCAACCCGTCAATTTCATGAACTTCCCAACTCGGCATCAATACAACGCACAGATACGGCGCCTCTTTCGACGCACTGATTCCTGCTCTTGCTCAGAATGCTTATGGATTGAAAAATGCGACGGCTTTTGTCAGCCAACGTCCTGGGCAGCGACTCTGTGCCACAACCTTAGGTCTATTTCAGGTCTCGGCGACTCCTTTGTGTTGCTGACAGTGCTCTTTGCAGCCCGGTTGCCGGATGGGAGGTTGCCCATGACCTGAACTGAGGCTACGAACTACGAATCGGCTTCAATCGGTTTCAAGCTTCAAACGTCCAATCTTCAAGTTGGTACTATGATGCGCTGTGAGGTACTACACAATCTACACAGTTTTGCAACAGGAAGACTAGACTCAGAATCGAGCCCGGCGAGTCACTGACAAATTGCTTCGAGGCTCGATCTTCTCCTTTTAATTGCTGCAACCGAACCAAATCTGTCCGAAGTTCTGCGAGGCAAACCAGCACACACACACACACAAGCACAGCCTGCATTGAATCATGGTCGTAGCAATCCTTGCAGCCTCTCTGGAGAGATCCAGAGCACAATCCTGTTTTGCCGCCTGTCATCCAAGCACTTCACCCGATCGCTGTCGCAGGCAAGAGCTGCATATGCGGCGAGACTCTGACGTGAGCGAAACTTGGGTGAAAGACACTAGTCACTAGTCAACGCCCTCGCTCACATTTTCCTTCTTTGGCGTTTGCCGGGCTGGTGATACCACCATTTTCAGTGTTGGATGTACCTTTGCTAATGATTAGGGTTGCTGCCGGCATGCCGCTTTTGTTGTCTCGTACAATGCCTGTGCGATCAAAGATAAGGCTTTCAGGCTAACGAATATCGCCGTTCCTGCCTAGCTACAGCGTGAGCAACCTACTTTATCGAAACTGTATACTCATGATCGCTTGCGCATGAGTTTCAGCCGCTACTCACATGAGACTATGAAGGACCGATGTTCCTGCATGCAAATGACGGAGCAGTCATGACTCCACCTGGCCCCCTAATTGTCACCCCGCAACCCCCCTATGCCCTGAGTCCTATCTTCCTCGCACCCCTCCAGCTCATGGCATCTGATCTTTAACGTTGTGCCTCACAGATGCATCTGTAACGGTGAGGACCTTTAGTATGCAAATGTTTCTAGGCTGCACGCATGCTGAGAAAACCAGGCGACTACGGAAAGGCCCACACATTCTGCAGACACTTGAAAAACCTTGAAGCCTCCCAGCTTCCCAGCACACTTGAAACTGGATCCAAAGCGATTTTCGTGGTCATTTGCAAGTGGCTGTCAGGCGCCCTGCACAATAGCTTGGCGCCTGCAGCGCCCCTCGGCGTTCTAGGAACGGCGCTATTGCCACCGCTACGGTCACCGCGACACCTGACATGAGTAAGTTGTGTTTCTGCATGGCCTCCAGCTTCTGTGAATGGTCCCGAGAGCTTGACACGTCAGAGCAACTTCTGGATCTTTCGACAGCAGGGGCCGCCTCAGATTTTCACTGCGCCTGATCCAAAGCCCCTTTCACAAAGCCTGATCCAAAAGCCGCTTTCACAAACTCCACAACAAATTGTGGCCCTTGCCCGACCCTTTGCCGCTCTAGCAACGTACATCGTAGATATCTCTCCTGTCAAGCACAATGCACCTCACTTTGACGAGATTGGCACAGTTTCGCCCTTCATGCGGCCTGCACGCATAGCGCCTGAAGTACTCAGCTGCTGTGCGTCTCGTCGACAAACCTTGCCACATACAAGTAGCGAAGGCAATCACCTTACAAAGATCTTGCAGCGGGTACGGCCGGCAAGGTCGAAACCTTTAACTATTGCACAACAGACTTTGTAAGATGTCAAGAACTGTCAAGAACCAAAACTGTTCCTCTGAGAGCCGCACCCCGGAGGCCGTACGAGGAATCGCTTCGAAGCGCTGGGGTGATCTGCCAGACACGTTTTGGCAACCTTTTCTTTGCATCCAACCTTCTGGGTGTGAGGATGCCTGGTGGGTGAAGCACTCGGTGCGAAGGATTTGGCCTTGACAGGTGCCTCTCCGAGTCACTTCGTAGTTGGAGAGCGCCTTCGAAGAGTTAACTGAGGCATGGGCGCCAGCATGACTTGGCGTGACCTGATGTCTTTCTTTCGGATCTCAAGTGGTTCATAGGTCAGATTGCGCGTTCTGCTTGCTGGCGTCGGCCGTATCGGTCGGTGATAAAAAGCGGCGCCGGGAACCCCATCAGAGGCATTGACAATGACAGGTCGCTGGTGGGGAAGCTGGGCCTCAACTTCGACAGCGCACGGCCCCTCAAGTCTTCAGAGGTAGGCTTTACATCGAGGGACTGGGAGGCAAGCACAGCTCCCCGCATTGATGGACGAGGGGTATCCTGAAGGTCCTGAACATTGCTTTCCACAAGCGCAGAGGCTCAACTCACGATCTTTGCTCAAGGAAAACCAGGAAATTAACCAGACAGGAAAACTCCCCTCTGACCGGTCCTGCTCCTTGGCTTTTGTAGCTGCACGCGGGGATCACAATTTGCCTTGCATCCATACCGCGAGTTGCCCAACTACTTACATTCGTTTAGGTCTGACTACCTCTCTAAAAGACGTGCAACTGGTCACCGCCACTTTGGCCGATGCTCCAGGACCCGGGGGCCAGGCCTGACAGCTGGCGGGCCTGCTTGCAGCTGCAGAAAAAGCAACAGTGCCCCCTATGCTCCTCTGCCAGCACATCACACATCCAAGGGCGATGAGGGGCGAAGCTGCCTTGCACATGCTGTCGATGCAGGAGAGAGACGGCAACTCGTCCGCCTACGAGCAAATGCTCCGAAGAAACTTGCTGATCGAGCAGCCGGCCACCTGCGCTGGAGCTCCGCAGCCTGGTGCCATGTAAAGACAAGTAAAGAGCAGGTAAAGCTGCGCAAAGCAGGTTGAGACCGCGTTGCGCTAAACTACACCAGCGCAACTTCAAAGCATCGCAGCCTTTGTGACGAAGCATTGCCCAGCGGACAGAACATCCGATAAAGCACCCTGGCCACTGGGACACTGCAAGATCCGTCCACCTTGAGCCTTTGGGTCGTAAAAGTCCTAATGTCACGCTCTGAGTCCAATTGATAACTAGTGGCTCAATGATTTGGGCCTCTTGTTTAGAAACGTTGGAATTGTACACTGCTCATCATGTTCAACCCGCATATTGATTGCCCCGCTAGCTGTTTCCAGTAAAACCCGCTCAACTCCTTCTTTACTGTGCTTTACAGTGCACCTCTACTTGCCTGAACGGAACGCAACAATCATCTCCACGCGACAAGGCAATCGTGAAAAGAATGATGAATCAATGATGAATGATTCTGGGACTGTTTTCCATTGGTCTTCAAACACCAAGAGCAGTGCGGCGGATGCGACGGGTGCGCAGTCAGAGCACGCAATGTGCATCGGGTGCACACATTGGGCGTGCCGGACTTTGCCGTACTGCGCCATGCAGCCATGCACAAGGAAAGAACCGATAACATTGCTGTGCTGCAGAGTAGCGGTGGATTGTCAAAGCCTGGCTCAGGGTTGAAGGAGTGAGATATCTGAAAAGAGACGAGGTCCCGCGTAACTAGGCAGCACGTCGGATGATATAACGCATTGTAAGGCATTGCCAGGTTGCAAACAAAGGCCTGCTGGAACATTTCTCCCAGCAGGTCCTCTAAATTCAAGGACAACGAGCCCGCCCTCCGGCTACAGCCTCATCTCTCGGTCAGCTCTACAGTGCTGTGCCGTTCAGCCGGAGGGTTGGTGCCCCGTTGCCATCCGAATCATACAAGTTGTACATAAGCCAAAGCTATACTACATATGAGGGGTGCAGAGGCCAACCACGTTTTCTGTCAAGACTTCTTAGTCAATCTTTATTCGTGTTGTCCACACCCCCACCAGCCACCAGCATCAGAAGCTGGCGCCTTACAACAAAACTGATGCATGCTGCTTGATGGCTTGCGTGAAGGAAGTCTGCTTGATGTGTTTGCTGTTTCGCTCTCTAAGCCGCTGCGGCCCGAACATCTTCTCCGCACTGGCAATGGGTGAAGCTGCCTGGCTTTTCAAGGTGAGGGAGGCGAAGCCCGTTAACGCATCTTCAACCTACTCAGGCGCATGTTGGCTGACGGAAAAAAGGCGCCGGGGGAGAGCTAACAATGCATGAACTCTCTGTGTCGTGAAGTGGGCACGGGTGAGCATGCCTACCCAGGAAAGCTCGACGTCGAACAATGAACTATTTTCACTTCGATGTACTATCACCGAGGCCGTGCGGCAGGGTGTTAGGTGTGCTAGTGTCTCAGGTGCGCAAGCCTACCAGACCAGCGTGCTAAGAGTTTCCCATGTTTTCTTTGCCTGAACTGGGTACCTCGTGCTGGAGGCAGACATGGGCAGACTTGAGGGCGGCGTGTCGGGACCGCCATGCGGAACCCCGCGCTGGACCCCCAGACTCAGACCGTAAAATTGCCCGGTCGAGGGCATGGGTGGGGCCGGGCGGGCCGTCTGGACACAGCGTACTTCTCCCTGCCTCTTTGGCATGCTTACGAACCGCCAGAGTACCTTGGCATCATGCTGCTAGTGAGTCTGACAGCAAAACAGCCAACCGAACTGTGGAGCGAGCGGGCCACTCTTGCCCCGGCGCCGAGGCCTTTCATGCTTGCAGAACGCTTACAGAAACCTTCCCAGAAAACCCAGCAGGAAAAAAGCCGCGCCTGTGGTCGTCTGTCTTGGCCTCCTTCTCACTCTTCTGAATCTTTCCCTTCTCCTCATCTTGCGAGGACACTTTCACAGCCCAGACCTGACCAGTTGCACGTAAGGCGGCGAGTGAATCATTACAGAATGCTGCAACACTAGCACTGTCAGCCTTTCCATCTGGGCGAACGTAGCCAACCTGAGAAACAGGTCTGGACTTGCATGACTTAGCCAGCGCTTCCAGCAGCGATTGTACAGCCCTTCTCAACCGACAAAATCTGACCACAGCACTGAGGTCGAAACTCCACTACCCTTGCCTTTGCCCTTGGCTGTCTTGCCTTTGCCTTTTCCACCCTTGCCTTTACCACCCTTGCCACTGCTTTTTCCATTCTGGCCATCGGTTCCTACCCGAGACATGGATGCAGGCAACTCATACGTCAATAAGGCAGAGACTCTCACAAGATCTCACAAGAAGCAGCTCGGAGAAGGCCCAAAAGCCAGCCCCCGCAGTCACAGAGCCCCCATGCCCATGTCCCGTGGGCGGCTTGTCCTGCAGAGCGCCACACGCCCAGCTGCGGGGTCCACGTCTCCTTAGTGATGCGTGACTGCATTTTACTGCATTACGCTGGCCTGGCGTTTGGCCGTTCCCGAGTCTCCGAGTTTAATGCTGAGTGCCCATCTGTCGCAGCTGTGGTTATGGTTGCCGGAGTGCTGGGACTCAGAATCTTCACCGGCTCCTGCATCTGTGTAGAGCAAGCTATGAAGTGAGTAGAGGCTGGTGCCTGTTTCTCAGGAGGGAGAGGAGGACATGCGAAAGCACGTCGGGTGGTGGCACCGTGATGGCAAAATTCTTGTAGGAAGTGGACTCTCTGCAAAGATTCTCACGCACACTTCGTACTTGTGGCAAGATGTGCACGCTCCTCGGGCACATCTGTGGTGTCAACCTGCAGCAACCACCACCGCTGTGTGAGAACCGGCCACTGTGGGGAGCCAGCTCAGGCATCGACAGACTTGTCAGGCTCTGTCGAAATGGGCTCCGGCATCTCTGGCAACCCACGGTCGACTTTGACAAACCTGAGGTACTGTGACAGTACTACTGTCTGTACAGTAAGACTGAACACGAGCGGGATGAGTATCAAAGGCCGGTGCGGCAAGGGACTCTCCTCCGGCGCTTCGACCGGCGTCACTCCCGGTGGGAGCCACTTCAGTGTCGGCTTCGCAGCTGCGAAGGCAGATGAGAAAAGGCGGTTGAGCTCCTGGTGGCAGAGGCTCGGAGGGACTCGCGGTTGTTGGGGGTTATTGGGGGTTATTGGGGGTTATTGGGGGTTATTGGGGGTTATTGGGGGGCTGCTCAGGGTTCCTCCAGCCCTTGCTTGCTGGCAGCGTACAGATCGCGTCGTTGCTCGTCGCGAATCTGGCGCGAGCACTCGGGCACAAGACACATCACGTTTGAGGGTCGGGTTTGTTCAGGTTCAGGCTCCGATGTCTACAGAGATGCCCATGCCGAAGCTCTCAGATCAGTGTTGGCAATGCTCGACACATCTCGGCAACTTTCTCTGCCAAACTGGCGAACCGGCAGTGTTGAAAGATTCTGAACATGTCCTTTTGAGAATGCACACTATGATTAGTGTTGTAAGTTGATTGTTTTGCAAGGAGCTGCCAGCAGTCGAGCTGATGATTGTCCGATCTCCAATATGGGCCTAACCTTCATAGCCCTCCGGGTAACGCAGAAGGATGCACAAGCTGCGTCTTAGCACTTGCAGGATCGTATGTGTGAAAGGTGCGGCATGCAACCTGAGGAACGCCAACGTCGCACAAGCTTGGATGATGGAGCAACAGGAGATCAGAGGCCTTGTCTGCCCGATCTTTCTTCTCCTGCACAGACTGCACAGGTTCGCCGAATGCTCAACAGCTTGAAGGGGTGTGAAGGGGTACACGGTATGCAGGGGCACTCCAGGAGCTCTGGGAATCCATGCCTTCGGGGTGAGCTTGCTGCGTGGCTCCTCCGCCATCCTCGCACGAGTAGCGACAGACAAGGCAAGTGACTGTCGCCACCATCTAGGGCCAGAGCTGGAAGACTGGCAGCGGCCGTGGGGCTTGGCGCTGTGTCTGCCTAAGCACCAGGAGAAATCATATTCACCCGCGAAGTAGCTGCAACAAGCACTCTGAGTCACCGGCACAGACTGCACGGACTGCACCGCGGGTGCTCCGAAATGAGCCGTGAGGGGAGCTCGCCTCATTCATGGACGGTCACAGTCTCAAACTATGTGGCAACCGTACCAGGTCTCATCAGTGAACTTGCATAGATGGAGAGCCAGGCGGCGGCTGAGGGGGTGGTGATGGCGGCAAATTTGGGCATGTGCCCTCAGCATTCTTTATATCAATACAACGCCTGGCAGACTCTCCACAAGCAACACGGCAGCAGAAACTGTGTTTCCAGCCATCATCATTGGCATCGGCTGTTGCAGAACCTGACCGCAGCCACCCATGTGGAAGTTGCCTGTCCGAGCTGCAGGGTCAACGCACAGCAAGATGCTTTTTGCCGCACTTTTGCCTCCTGGAGGCACAGCTGGAGGCGCAGCTGGAGGCGCAGCTGGAGGCATGACTGGAGGCATGAATGCAGGCTCCAGTGGGCCTGAGGCTGTAGCTTGCGAATATCCAAACGCCACATCCACCTTCCTTTGCCATGCCTTGAGGAGGCATCGGCATTGGCAGCATGCAGGCGTTGATTGCACGCTGTGCCTCGCGAAGCACACATGGCTGCAGACACTGCCGTGCAAGATGGGTGAAGTGAAGTTGCAAACGACGCAGTACACTTCCAGCAAAGGCAACTGCATGGCCTGGGGGACGAAAACCGCTGCCCCCGCATTCAAAGAGAATCCGCCTCCAGAAGCCAAATGCTCACCGAACTCATCTAAACTCGAAGCTCGGCGCGCAGACTCCAGGCCCTGTACAAGACGTTTGATGAGCACGGAGCATCATGCGACGAAGGGGGATGCACAAAGGGCGAAAACGCACCTCGGGAACCTGAGTGACTGTAGCAAAAGCACCCAGGCACCACCAATGTTTCTGAAAATACTTGATCATCCTTGAAATACTTGAAAACACTTGAAAATCACTAAAAGCGCATAATCTGGAAGGACATGGAAGAACAGGAGGCCTTTCCTGTGAGGTGGTGGGGACGGGGTTCAGAGAAAGCCGGCCTTAAACACGACGGACATTGTCATTGTAACGCCTTTGACTTCAGCCTCCACATGACAACAAAATGAGAATTCTCCTCCTGCGAGAAAAAGCCGCTTTCTGAGATGCTCGGCGTCTTCCTGGTGCCCTCTGCTGAGTAACAGGGTTTTGTAACTCATCTCCTTTGATCTCCTTCCTTGCCTTCTGGGTGGGAATCGGCGGTGGCATCCTCAAAAAAGGTGGATGAACAAAACCGCCTGATGAGGGACTTGTATCCGATGACATCTCTAAGGCACAACGTGGCCGAAACCAAACTTCACCAAGAACGAAGACAGATCCAGGTCGGCCAGGGGGTTTCAGGTCGGTTTGGATCTTGAGTTTGCCGGGCAAAGCGTACCTTCTCCACCGGCTCTGCCAGCGGCAGCAAGGTGGTCGTACCTTGCAGAAACACACATTTTCAGAAGTTTCAGAAGTTTCATACCCTGACCATCAACCCTTCTTGCAGCTCCCTCGTGCTGATGTCATATTTTGGGATCGCAGTTACACCCTCAGCTGCACACCCCATGGGCGATGTGGGTGTCTCTGGGAAGAGCAGTGGTGGGTGGTGGGCCACCTGCGGCAGCCAACTATATCGACACACCTTTCTACTGGCATCTGCGAACGGACGACAGCCACATAACAAATCCGCCTCGCTCATGTCAGCGCCAAGTGGGGCGCAGAAGCGCGGGCGGTCCTGCCAAAACTTGCCGAATGCATCCAAACGCCAACACCCCGTGGTAAGTGTGAGCAACTGCCAAGCTTCAGGCTTGTTTGGACTTTAATCTACAAGCGGCACCAAGCACTGTCCTGACACCCTGCGAGCATCACGCAAGCCGGCACAACTACGAAACAAGTACACACACTGCGTTGCTGCTCTGGGCCAGCAGACAGTGTATGAGACTGGTGACTTGCGAATGCGGCACACAGCCTTCGTCATAGTCAGGAGGGTTGGCTCAAGATCTTTCATTTGGAGTGTATACAGTCAAAGCATGTCAAAGCACACAAGAAGCGACATAGCGGCGCTCTATGTTTCTCACACGTGAGACAATGTCAAGGCCTTCTTGCACCACCAATGGTCATTGACTGGCGTCTTAGCACGAGGCCATGTAGGGTTAGAGCTTTGTACATAGGCCGAGGCCAGCTATAGCAAAACACTACCGCAAGCAGATGCTGCGGCGTACGTCCGTGTAGATGTCTTTTGGGTCGTTTGCTCCGACCAGAACACGCCTTCCTCACGCTATCTTCGAAGTAAGGAGTCGACTGCTTGGCAGTGCACTCGAAGCTAATCTTCCAAGGCAGAACAGTCTTTGAACTCACCTCCTTTCTGCCAGTGCGCCTCTTCGACAGGGCACCCACATGGGGAGAACAAACCGGGAGAAAAACTTTGCGAGGGACGGGGGGCACAGGGGAAAACACTGAGAGGCCTCGATGGACAACGTGAAGTGGGCCTGCTTGATGCCAAGCAGCTTCAGGACCTACAGGTTCATTCACAAGCTCGCCGTCACTAGCCGTGCAGCCGTCCAGCCGTCCCGCCTGCGCTGCATCAGCGGAGAGCTCCTTGCCAGTTCAGTCTGCGAAAGCAACTGCATCGGCACTTTCAACCAGAGCAGATCCTTTTGGACAAGCTCATGGCCCTACTTCAAGGACTACTAGTAGCCGGTTGTAATGTCTTGGAAGTTGCCCTGTGGCCTTGCCAGCTGTACACACTGTATGATCCCCCAGCAAGTGGATCTTGGCCTGCTTCAATTTTCCACGACTGCAGAAACAAAGCTGAGGAGCAAAGCCGAGGAGCAAGGCCGAAGAGCAAAGCCGAAGAGCAAAGCCAGGAGCATGGAGAGTCTCAGAGGACGCTTGACCGTTCCGGGTAGCCTCTTTGAGGACCGTCGGGAGGCCAAGCTGCCTGAGATGGGCCTGGCTTCCACTACTCACGAGTTGCACGCCACTACTCAGCAAGAACCATAACGTTTAACAAGGCAACTTGACAACGCTCAACCCACCGAACTTGGCCTCTCAAATTTCTGCAACCAAATCATGCCTGTGGCGTGAAAACCTGGCCACAAATGCCCCTGGAGGAACTCTCTTGGAGCGATGCTCAAAGATTAGCACCAGCTTCTCCCATAAACTTTGCAAGTTCCCCCTCATGTGCCCTGTAAACCATAAAACATCGGGCATGACAGCAATATTGGCAGATTTGCTCAGGACGATCCGGTTTCGTCAGTCTCGGAGCATCCGAGGAGCTCATGTTGCACGATGGACAAAACAACTTCGAAGCATACTTCAGACCTGGATTCGCGATCTTTGTTTGAACAACTAAGGATCCGTATCTGTTGAGGCCTCTGCATTGGGCCTCTGCCAAGGGTTCACAAGGCTTTTGGGGTACAAGAAGAATAGTAACGATTGTGCTGATGAGGATGATGAGGATGAAATGGCGTGACAAGGTTTGAGGCTTCACAAGGTTTGACACAGGATGGGGGAGGGAGGGGCCAGTGGCGAGACTTCAGGTAACCGAGGCCGGCCTGGGCACTCCGCCTTCGTGACTGAGAAAACTGGACTGCCGACGCGTCACATTAGCCACATAAATGCATGCCGCCGGCACCTCGATGGAGTGTGGAAGGCTGGCAAGTGCATCGGTGCCTGCGCTCATCCATGTCAACAACCGCCAGTGCATCGACGGGACAGCCACCTTTTGGTAGGACCACCGTGTCAGTTGCCAGAGATCCGCTCCGTGCGAAATCCTGAGACCACTAGACTGTACATATTTATCACACAAAGTTACTATAGCGAACCATGGTACTTACGGTGTGTCATTCTGCTTCGCAGACTGCCGCTGTCTGAGGCAGTCGCACTGGGCCGATAACTCGCAAGAGTCGACTCCACCTGCACCACAGCGTCGAGCCAAGGAAGGGCAACAAGCCCCCGTCAAAAGTCGTGCCTGTTCGGGGGTGGAGCTTGTAAAGAGCAGAGCCTTCAGTCAATTGCTTGGCACGAGACAGTGGGTGGCAACAGACCTAGGTCTCCAACGCAATGACCATTGATCATCTCTGCAATTTTATGCACGTTGTCCTGCCAAGAAGTGCGCAAAAGATACACGGTCATGCGCCTGACAGCTATAAGCAGCATCTGGTTTGGCACTCCTGGCACTCACTTTCAGGGCTCATGCCCAGGGCAGTCTGCATGACCTGCCAGCATGGTACGTAGCATGAGCAGTAGCACACGACACTGATGTGACTTTCCAGCCACAATTCCATATCACATCGCATTCCACCCACCTTGTTCTTGGCGCAAACAAGCTTCCCTGGTCTAAGCCGTCTCCTAAGCTCCTGATCGTATGCAGCTCGATGTTGCCGAGCATGCCCTTTAAAGCCCAGCGGGCGCATTGCAGTTCACGAGAGCTTTGTCCTGCATGAACTGGTTGCGCTCATTCTCGATCGAAACCAAGAAGAGCCTAGAGAACTGTTCGCAGGACCTTCGGCGGAATGTGCAGGGACAAGGGTTGGACCAAAAACTCAGCTAAAGAGCCTACCGGCAGCCTACCGTAGCCTACCTGCTTGCGCTTGTTCCGTGTATTCAAAAGTGTATTCCTGGGCCAATGGCTCGCGTATGCCATCGATGAGCTCATCCTTCTTTTCCTGCGCATTGCATGGCATCGCATATGGCACAAAGCCACAAAGCGTCAGCACAAATATAGCGAGTCTCTTTTGAAGCCGTTCACTGATCCCAAGCCTGCCTTTGGTCGCTTCTTGACTTTGGTCAAGGTGATGACCTTGTTTCTTTTTGACCTGAGGCATGTCGTGGCTGGGCAAAACCACACCTAGTAAAACCCCATCAAGTCTCTTTCAGCTGCCCGATGCTTGCACGAACTCTTTTTGGTGTCGAGAATGGCAAATCTGGAGTCTTTTGTCCCGGGCGACTGTGAGATCGGAAGCATCGAAATCCCGGCTCGAGCCACGGGTTGGGAAAATCTGAACAACTGTACAGGTTCCTCGGCCACAGTCTGGAGTCATATTGCAGAGAGTGGCATACTTTTCATGAGTGCGGTGAAGAACAAAGGCTGTTGTCTCGCAGAGTGAGGCCGGGATCACGTTAACAACGTTTGGCAGCGCAGTGAACTTGGTCGCCTGCGCCACACTCGCAGAAATATGCTTCAACACACGTTCCCGAAAGAACGAGTTCCCACTGCTCCTGCTTCATGGAATGGCCAAGTCCTTCTCCACCTTAAATTTCTGCATAAGCTCTTTCACCTTGCCCGACTTCTTTGCCTGGAGGAGCCATGCTTGGGGCTGTCGGAGACCTAGCCACCTCTTCGCTGAACTACTCATGAACTCAAAAGCTCAAGGTGCCGACTTTGGCTTTGGACTGCTTTGGGCTGCTTTGGGTTGCTGGGAGAAGAGACATCCACAGGGGAGGCATCTGGGAAAAGGCATGTCGTTAATGTGTTGAGGGCGAAAGACTCAAGATGTTGAGCTCTGGTGAGGGACTTGGAGGGCATTTCCACTTCCGCGCCTCTTCGATGAACTCACTGAGCAGCTTGAAACCCTGCTCACGGCCTGGGGCCATTGTCTCTTAACACGTGCCTTAATGCGCTTTCACGACTCGAGCCACTTGCTACTTGCAGCTACGCAATTTGAGGACTTTCCATTGTTGCCAACCTAGTTCAAAGACGTACACCATGGAACTCAATGATGAACCACCGGGCAGCTTGTAATTGTAGTTGAATAACAACATTCGGCAGGAAATTTCTTAACAACCAAAAGGGAGCCTCCTCACCCCGCAGGACGGGGGGTGTGAATTGCGGGCAAGCTAAAAATTTGGGCTGGTTGAGGTTCCAGAGAGTCGAGTGGGGGCCACTAGACCTCGTGATCAGCCACTGCAAATTTTAAACTTGCGCTTCTGTGCCTTTCTTGGTAGCAGCAGCCTGCTCCACAGCCATGAACTTTCCAGGCAGAAGCCTGGTGCCTTTTCGGACAGATTTCTTATCTTCCCTGCCCTCAACATGAAAGGCACGTGCTTCTGCAGCCGTCCTGCCTGGCCGCTTGGCGCCGTCCTTCTTCAACTTCGGGCGCAACCCGGCAACTGCTTCCATGGCTGTTTCCTTGAAATGCGCGTACCTTTGCTGAGACACTCCAAGGATCATTTCTCAACCGCCTCCATGAGGCTGGCAGCCTTCTGCCATCAGCCGAGCTTCGTGGCATCATGGCCTTTGATTTTCTCGAGGGTGGCATTCTTTAAGTTGCGCTCAAGCCATAACACCTGGGATAGAAACAACAATGCGCGAAAGAGAGGAACCACTCTGTTTGCACGAATACGATTAAGTCCGACACATAAGCTGCCCCTTCACAACCAGCAATGCGTACACCAGCTTTGTCCACTTCAGCACACGTGCCTCATGAGCTGGCAGTGCAAGTGATTGTCCAAGCCGATGATGCCATTTAACTTCACAAGAAGCACAAGGCCAACGCATGCATTATCATGCATTCTGCTGCAAACTAATATATATGCAGAGGGAACACGCAGCCCCGAGGTGGTAGGCACAGCCTTGGATTGGCTGGGTAATCGTGAGCTGGCTTTACACTTTACACTACAGCGGCACGCTCATCAAACATGCATCTAAAAGACGTAGGTGGCCTCGATCTGGCAGTAAGGGGCCGTAAAATCAATAAATTCTGCCCGAGCAGGATCGGCACCGATCATTGCAACATCCCACTTGTCCTCTTTCCTCGATGGCAGCGAACGCTAGTGAATGCCTCCACTCGTAGATTCGCTCACTCAAACGAACACCTCAGGCTCCGTCGCATCATCAGCCAGCTTGTCAGCAGACTCGTAAGGCACAAACCTTGGAGAAGGTGCTTTTGAAGTAGAAACAACAAGAGGATGATTTAACGCGCAATGTCAGGACCTTTTGAGACAGTCATGCACCATGGCCATGTCACCCTTCAAAACCGTTGATCCTAAAGGATAACAAGCCTCGCTCAGCAAGACAAAATTTTGCCGTTTCTGAGCTTGTTCATCACCCCACCGCCCCTACCGACCCCTGTCCTACCGTCGGCCGCAATTAAACGACTACCCTGTCTTGAAGATCTTGGCGTAATTGATGATCACTATGCTATGCCCAATGTACCACCCTGCACCCCCAGTGACCCCACCTTTTGGTACCGTTCCTCACCGCCCAGCGCTCTGCCATTGACCCCAACCCCTTAGCATGGATTCCGTGCCAGGTTCAGGTACAAATGCAAGCGCATCGGTATTCTGAATCTCACGCTCACTTCATCGCCTGGGCATATTTTGCTTTAAGAATACTGATAATACTGTACCCAAAGTCCGTGATTATTGGCATTGTTCGGTGCGGCACCGCCAGGCGCCAGCCTCGTTCAATGCCCTGCCGTGGTCCAGTCAGTGCGGAGAGGATGAATTTGATATAAATGAATTTAAAAAAGAAGCTGATAAAATTGAAAAAAGATATAAAAGTAATAAAAATAGAAAGGATAAAGATATCAGTGATGATGAAGATGATAATGTTTATTAAATAAATTAATTTTATCATTTTGTATTATAAATGATATACTTTGTATATTATTTGTAATAATAATATTTATATCTGTATTAAATTCATATTTAATTGAAACTTTTAATTTCATATATGTATAACAATATTGATTTAAATCATTATTATTAAATATATATGAAAATATAAAACCATTTAATTTATTTATTTTTATAATATTATTCACATTTTTATTTTTTGATAATTAATATCATTTTTAATCCATCAAAATCCTTTTGTGTTTTAATATTATCTTCATTAATTAATTCTTTATCTAATTTAGTTTTATTTAAAATAGTCCCAATATTTGGTATCATTATCATTATATTCTGTTAAATATGATATTTCTTTGCCTGATTCACATAAACCATTTAATATATATTTTAAATTTGGTATTATATTCATATTTTTATTAAAATATAATTTATTTATTGTACAAACATCTGGAAATTTTGGATTCATATCAAATTCAGATAAAGCAGATGATATATGGAAAAATAAAAATGTTTTCTTTAAAGGTTTATATTATGGTAAAGCAACTACTGTATTTGGTATATTTATCTTTTATATTGGATAATAATAAATATAAATACACATACAGATAACATTTATATTAACAGTGTATGAAATTAATACCCCTTTAAACCAAAACAAGTCTTCCGCGCGGTTCTCTTGATTCTTTGGCACTCATCACCTACACTTTTGGGCACGAGTTCCAGGCTCCACAGAGGCCTTGAGCGAGCCCCCGCACACACCATGGCACCTTTAAAACGCACGCGCGGCTCTGAAGGGGTGAGCATCATGAGTATCAGGAGGGCTCGGGGGCTGAAAACACTGTATGAAAAACACCTTGTTCCCAAGCTTGACATCTTGAACCGTGTGGCTTGAACCCCACACCGATCGAAAAGTAAGTGACACCGTGTCACCCCGTGGCCTTGCGAAGGGGTCATACGTTTGGAAGCTGATGCTCGCCCTGCAACCTTTGCTCATAATGCTTGCTGCAAGGCAAATATTGGGCCTGGCAGCTGATGCTCATGATGCTCGCCCCCGTTTGGCAGCTGAGAGTCATGATGCTAGTGCGGGTGAGCAATGGTGCGCACCAACACATCGTTTCTGCTACCTACGAACGCCACGAGGCGAGTATGAACTTGCTCGGCTTGCTGCGGCCCGAAGTCGACCGTGATGTGATGGTAAGATGATCAACTGATGATCACACTGTGCGGGCGTGGCAGGGTTCGGAGTGGTTCGACTGGTTCGGGAACAACACGGCATTTTCCATGTCGACCTCCCACATGATTGATACGCGAACATAATTTACAGATGGAACGGCATACCTGCTCGCAGTATTCTCGTCGTTTGAACTTTCGGTTGCCTGAAGCAGGATAAGAAGCAAACTGAGCTGACAGTGAACTTGAAAGACCGCCGGACTTGACTTGGGGACGATTTGAAAGCAGTGGGAAACTCTTGAAACGATGCTAGCGATCTGGTACAGTACAGTGCTTGTACCAATACCAGCAATACAGTACGGGTCCAAGGCACTCCACTGGAACGCCGAGCTTCTCAGCAAATGCAGCGCCCATAGATGGCGCCAGACCCTGCGACTTTACAAACCATACAACCTAACACAACCTAATGTAATTGCACCCTACACTGCACCATCTTCACAGCTGGCACGATCGGCAGGCCATGGCGAAAATCCAGACCAACGCGCTGGCGTGTTGTTTCAAGTGCCAGCCTCCGGCTCACCACTTGCCGATTTGCCGCTCACCAAAAGCTCGTTTCGCCTCTGGACTCAGGCAACTGCAGGATGACTGAAGTGCTTTTCTCAGGAACAACTGCAGCGGCTGGGTATAATCTGGGCCCTTGACATGTTCAGAGCAACGCGGAGCTTTCCTGTCGGGGCCATCTCCTGCCAAGCTGCTGAGACGTGTTTGCTGTAGATTTCTTTAAGCCTCTCAGTGTTCCTCTCTTCCTTCTACTGCACAAGACTCGCAAGACACGAGTTTAGATGCAAAGGCCTGGGCAACTTGCGCCGCGCAGGGCGTCGCCACGATGTGCCCCGCCAGGACTCGTGTGCGGTGCATTGGAGAGCTCTCAGATGAGATCTACGTCCCCTACTTTCCCTTCTTTCCCCTCTTCCCCACTTGTCCGCGCTTAGAGCCATTTGTGGGCCACAGCGAAAGTGCGGTCTCGAGAACTCCACGAGTACGGCTAAGACAGGAAGCCACGACAAACCCAAGGCCCACACTTTGGCATGGCAGGGCCACAGCTGCGGGGAGCTATTGGCGAAGCTATCGTTGGTCCAAAGTCAGAGGATGCAGGATGCGCTGCCGTGACTCAGCAATGCAGGTTTGCACAGATCAACACAGATCAACTTAAACGTGTTATGTTTTCTCCGAATTTCCCCGACAGAGAGGCCTGTGACGTGCAGCAGGAGACCCTGAGAATCGTGGTGAACTTTGGCGATGCGACTGTTGCGTTGGACGACGTGCCGCAGTGCGGGCTTGGCATTGACTGGTCCGGATGGATGCAACCAAGGGTGTGCCCGCCAGTCAGTTCATTCGTGGAGCCGCTTCTCCAATGAACTCGCTCACGTCAACACAGCCTGGTCATGCTCCACGTACTGACAACAAAGAGCGTCGGTTGTGGGCGTTGCCGGCTGCTCGTGCTACTGTCTGGGTGTGTTTCTGGGAAGCCATGCCTGCTGGCGAAGTTCGAGTCGCAAGATGACCCGTTTAAAGGGGGACTCCTGCTCGTGCTATCACAGCGCAGGCTTCGAAGCAAAAAGAAGGGCTTCCCTTGCTTTGTGAAACCGAATCCGGTGGGGTTCCCTGGTCCTTTAATACCCCGGTTTTGTCGCAAGCCCGAGCTAGAAAGAAACAAAAAAAAAACACGCTATTCCAGTGATTTCCAGTGACATGTTGGGCCGTCTAGGCTTGAGCCTTCAGCCTGACCTTTTGCTACGCACAAGACTTGTCAACACCACCGCCAGCTGTCGGTCCCAGGAAGGAGTGTAAGAAGCCACACTTTTGTCCCAGGCTGCGCCGACGTGTGCAGCTGCATTACATACCTACAAAGGCAAAGGAGACAGGCACAATCTCCAACAACACACAGCAACAAGAGCAACAATCAGATTCGAACGCTGGGTCAAACACCAAGCAAGGCATCGTGGTATGCAGCGAGACCTGCTTTTGGGCACGCAGCTGTAATGATACAAGACGAGAAGCACGTGCAGACAATGGAGTTCACTGGCAATTCTTCACAGCAAAACGTCAGCCTGTGGATGACTCTGCAGCTTCGCCACCGTTCGCCTCGCAGCGTCTGCTCCCAAGAAAGCGCTCCTTGCCTGAACAAACGAAGGCCTCGGGAGCTGCTGCCCCTGCTGCGGCTGCGTCGGGTTCCACAGCCGCGAGCTCATCAAGTTCGCCTACAATACTGCTGGATTGAACTCACTGTTGCGCGGCACTGGGTACTGACCTGGAGGCACATCAGCTGCTGATTTATCGTCTGCCCCACGCCGCTGTCTTCGCCTTTGTCGCTTCCACGGCGCCTCTTGCATTGAACAAAACGCAAAACCTAGGTGAGCATCAGAGCAAATGCACTGGCCGTGTGCCTCGGCATCGTCACCGTCAGCCTTGCCAAACTGAGCAGAGTTGGTGTCTCACACAAAGTGCCATGGAACATTCAGTCTTCCAGTGCCTCGGCATCATCACCAGGGGCCTGTGATCACGTGCATGGATGTGAATTGCTACATTTCGAATAACCGAGCGTGCGTTGTCAAAAATCATGGCCGGAAACGTCCTTATCAACTCTCCGGTCAAGCCACCCCTTCCCCCAAGCGTCAGTGGTTTTCGCGCTTGCGATCAGGTCTCATGGTCGCCGGCACGCGTGCTGTAAATGATGCGCCGATAAACAAGGCACATGAGCAACATTTCGTCAAAAGTTGGCTGGCATGAAGTCTGTTAAGAAAGGGTCGGGTCTGCAGTGCAGAGAGGGTTTGTGTGAGTGTACGGATTCGGGCTCAAGTGCTTATTTACGCGCCGGGGGCGTGTACGGTGCATACCGAACCACAGCCCTCAGACAGTCGCCGCTGTGTAAAGCGTCGATCGCTTGCTTCTGACCTTTCAGGTCACCCATGACCAGGGTTTCAAGCATTGGCGCACGGTGTCCATCGACCAGCTACGGAGAGCAAAGCACGGCAAAGCGGCCTTGCATGCCTTCAAACCTATGAGTGATGAAGTGGTCGAGGACAATTTCCCCTTTCATGGCCTCGAAACACCAACGAACATTGAAACGCTGATCTATGTGCCCGGCTGACATGTCCATTGAAAAAGCTTCCGCGCAGCCTTTTCCACCAGCATAGGGATGGCATCTCGAGTTTTCCAGCCCCCAAATGCCGTGCCCAACCAGCGACGGCCGGTGACCAGTTGGAAGGGGCGCGTTGAGAGCTCTTTGCCTCACCACGAACCCGTCACAGTCAACAGCACAAAATCTCGCCTGGGGCATACTGCGCTTAAAGAAAACATCGCTTCCAGCCTGCAGCTGCCACGCCGATCACGCAGCTCTGACCCCAACCTCTGTGAGAGGCCTGTGCTGAGCTGTGCTGGAGTCAATTGTGCCCCCTATGCCTGTGCATGTGTCTCTGCCTCTAGGCAAGCCCGCATGACATCAACATTGCCAGTGCAGTCGAATGTGTAATCATAGCCGAACTTGGTGGGGCTCATCTCAACCAACACCTCAGCCACGTCAGCGTCCGGGCTGCACATTTGACAAGCAACCCAGCCTGCTGGATAGGCTTGTCGTAATCCTTTGGATTGATGCATTCTGTGCATCCCAACCTCAAATGTCATGCTTGCGGGGCCTTATAGCAAAGGCTGGTCTGAAAGGTGGGAAGGTTGTAATGTGTGAGTGAGGGAGTGAATGAATGAAGTGAATGAACGAAGTAAGTGACACAAAAGCCCATTGAGTGATTTTACAAGCGCCGAATTTAATGAGTACATCTAATGTCTGCCGAAGCCCCGTATGGACCCTGTGGAGGTCCCCCAAACCCACAAAGACCGCCTCTATCTCGCAAGCTACGCCAGATGTGCGAGGAAAAAATGACAAAATCATCTAAGCAATGGGCCTAGAAAAGGAATGTCATCAGTCACCATTTTCTCACAAGGGCTGCGCCAGCAAGCATTCGAGCTCATTGAGCTGGAGCTTCCAATCCCCCAACGGCCCCAATGTACTGTCTCTCAAACTATCTCTATGTATCTCTTCCTTTCTATTTCTGTTCGTTCAAAACAAACTGGCAATGATGAGGGTTCTGTTGCAGCCCTACCCGCTGCAAGCACTCAGCCTCGTTTGCTTGGCTAATGTTTTGCGTTTCGCAATTTCGGGCATCGCACCGTTCGCGAGTAGGCCCCACGGCCATTCGACATTCCAACTGCTTGGAGTTGCCTCTTCTCTACGGTACCTTCTGCACGGAACAACCGAATCACAAACACCAATGTCGCTCATTGAAGCCCACTCACTCGCGTCAGAGAGAGCACTCGAATCAGAAGAGCCGCTGCGTTGCAATGTCGAACTTCTTGGGGTTCGTGTCGACTCCGACAATTTTGCAGCAGTTCAAGGCCTTGCAGCCCTGAATAACCGCCAGGCCAACAGCTCCAAGGCCAAAAATCACCACGGTCGAGAAAGGATCAACCTGAGCACAGGACGAAGGCAAAGGGCGCTGGGCAAGTAGGATCTCTAGATTCTCTTCATTTTCTAGCAGCTCTAGCATGAGTTTCATCAAAACTGGCCTTTGCACTGTTCCAGACAGCGCCCAGTCCAGTTGCTATGCCGCAGCCAAACAAGCACATCCTTAGCTTTAGCAAGCTCAGCCTTCGCTCTACACACGATGACTTGAGTGGCAAAGCAGTGTGAAGAGCCAAGAGGCTTCTCCAAGTCAGCTTCTGGATTGATTTTCGCGCAGGAAATCTCAGCAAGCACGGTGTACTCTGCAAACCTTAGCGCAGCGCGACATGGATGACAGGACTTAGAGACTTGGACTTTTCCGTTTTGTGAGTCTGAGTAGCGTTGAGCAGCCCATGAAGTGATAGAGCGTCGTGCCATCCTGCTGGGGCCAAGAAATGCTTTCAGCAATGCTTTGAGAAATGTTTTAAGAGACTTAAGAGTCCAGGAGCACAGGAGCCTTGAGGGGAGCAGTCTTAAGAAGCACCGCACCTTCTTGAGTGTGAATCTGGAAGTGCCATCTGGCATGACGCCCTTGCCCTGTGTGCCGCGGATCTTTGGGCACAGGTTGGTCTTTGGGCTCATGCAGAAGATGCAGTCGGAGCCCTGCCAAGTCATGCGGCGAGTCAAGTTGCCTTTGAGCAGCATCAGCCATGAGCCTTGCACTGTGGCGTGTAGCCGGGCACGATGTGGTCACCGGGCTGTACGGACTGGACGCCTTCCCCGACGGACTCGACAATGGCTCCAGCCTTTGACTTCAAGATGACCGAAAGCAGTGACTGATAAAAGCGTCCACACCACCAGTGCCCACCCCTCATCCACCGAGACGCCTCATGGCCGAGGATGGAGGGAAACAAGCCCTCAGGATCCTGGCCAGAGAGCCTCTGCAGAAAGGAGCTCAAAATTATGCAGGCGAAGACCCCAAACAGTAAGATTGTAGAGAAAGGGAAAAGAGAAAGGGAAACGCGTGAAACAACAGCGCGACATAAAAAAATTGACAGGTGTTTAGGGTTACCCTAAACTTCAGCGCCGGCCCCTTAATAGGTGAGTCATGCAGCAGAGTCAGAACCCAAAGGCATGGACATGTTTCATGCCTTTCGTTCTTGGCCTAAAAAGGAACAAGCGCGCAAACATTTATGTTGTTCCCAACGTTTGCACTTTCCGAACACCGTAGAAGAAAAAAAACGTAGAGGTTTGTCGAATGTCCCCTCCCTTCGCAATCGTAAGGTTTGGTGAGGGCCTTAGGAGTTTGTCGCATGTCCCCTCCTTTCGTGCTCGTAGGGTGACCCCCTCGAGGTTAGGCCTGAAAGGCCTAGAACCATAACGTGCTTGAAGGGCCCAGCGTGTGAGGTTGAAGGTTTCAGAGAGGCGTCTTGGTGGGTCCTTGTGTGTGCGACAAGACTGGGCGTGTTCAACTAGCATCCTGCTTTTTGGGAACCGAGCGTACTCAAACAGCACCCAAGTTTTGGGGACCGAGCATGTTCAACTATCATCCTGCTTTTGGGGACCGAGCTTACTCTTACTCCAATAGCACCCAAGTTTTGGGGACCGAGCGTGTTCAACTAGCATCCTGCTTTTGGGGGCCGACCCAAGTTTTGGGGACGGCACTTTCAGAACACTGTAGAAGTAAATACATATCCTTTCGAGATTTGTCGTATGTGCCCCCCGTTTGTGCTCGTAGGGTTTGGTGAGGGCCCTCGAACTTCGTGCTCGTAGGGCGACGTCGTACGCAACTAGCGCCCTGATGAACCATTTTGCTCGCGTCATGGCGCGAGTTATTTGGTCGCAGGGGAAACATCTAAGTGTTTGTGTTGATAACGTAAGCGTGGCCCCATAACCCGCCTGCACTGTAAAACCGCTTTATCAACTAACCTCTAGGGCCCTCACACTACAAGCACGAAGCGACTTGCGATTCTAGGGCCCTCACCAAACCTTAGCACGAAGGGAGGGGACATACGACAAACCTCTAAGGGAGATGTTTTTACTTCTACAGTGCTCTGAAAGCAAAAACATTAGGAAAAACACTGGATGTTTTTGCGCTGGTACACCCTAGTGAGCCGCGATTACGTTACCAGCACACAAGGGACAAACATCTCTAACTACTTAAACCACCTTTTGTGTCGGGCTGCGACACCTTTCGCAGAGCAAGAAGAGATGGATAAAAACCCTGCATGCTCTGCGAAAAAAGTTCTCTACAAGCGCAAAAACATCCTATGTTTTCCTAACGTTTGCACTTTCAGAACCCTGTAGAAGTAAAAACATACCCCTTGGAGGTTTGTCGAACGTCCCCTCCCTTCGTGCTCGGAAGGTTTGGTGAGGGCCCCAGAAGTTTGTCGCACGTCCCCTCCTTGCCTGAAAGCCCTAGAACCACAACGTGCTTGAAGGGCCCAGCGTGCGAGGTTTGAAGGTTTCGGAGGGCGTTTTGGTTGGTCCTTGTGTGTGTGCGAAACGACTGAGCGTGTTCAACTAGCATCCTGCTTTTGGGGGCCGAGCGTACTCAAACAGCACCCAAGCTTTGTGATTCAGAACAGTGTAGAAGTAAAAACGTATCCCGTAGAGGTTTGTCCCATGTCCCCTCCCTTTGTGCTCGTAGGGCTTGGTCAGGGATGACCAAATAGCTTGCGCCATGGCGCGAGCAATTTGGTCGTTTTCAGGCTGGTGTTCTGCGCCCTAAAGCCTGTGGCCCTATAGACCGCCTGCATTTAAAACGGCTCCACAAGCCTGTGCTGGTAACTTAATCGTGGCCCCATAGCCCGTCGGCACTCTAAGGCCCTCCCAAACCCTAGCATGAAGGGAGGGACGTGCGACACCCCAGCACGAAGGGAGGGGACATACAACAAACCTGTAAGGGAGATGTTCTTACTTCTACAGTGCTCTGAAAGCAAGACTGGATGTTTTTGCGCTGGTACACCCTAGGGAGCCGCGATTACGTTACAAGCACACAAGGGATAAACATCTCTAACTACTAAAACCACCTTTTGTGTCGGGGCTGCGACACCTTTCGCAGAGCAAGAAGAGTTGGATAAAACCCTGCTTGCTCTGCGAAAAAAGTTCTCTACAAGCGCAAAAACATCCTATGTTTTCCTAACGTTTGCACTTTCAGAACCCTGTAGAAGTAAAAACATATCCCTTGGAGGTTTGTCGAATGTCCCCTCCCTTCGTGCTCGTAAGGTTTGGTGAGGGCCCCAGAAGTTTGTCGCACGTCCCCTCCTTTCGTGCTCGGGCCCCTAGAAGCCTAAGGCCTGAAAGCCCGAGAACCACAACGTGCTTGAAGGGCCCAGCGTGCGAGGTTTGAAGGTTTCGGAGGGCGTTTTGGTTGGTCCTTGTGTGTGCGAAACGACTGAGCGTGTTCAACTAGCATCCTGCTTTTGGGGGCCGAGCGTACTCAAACAGCACCCAAGCTTTGTGATTCAGAACAGTGTAGAAGTAAAAACGTATCCCGTAGAGGTTTGTCCCATGTCCCCTCCCTTTGTGCTCGTAGGGCTTGGCCAGGGATGACCAAATAGCTTGCGCCATGGCGCGAGCAATTTGGTTGCACGGGAAACATTTATGGTGTTTTAACATGTTCAAACACGTTTTCAGGCTGGTGTTCTGCGCCCTAAAGCCTGTGGCCCAAACGGCTCCACAAGCCTGTGCTGGAAACGTAATCGTGGCCCCATAGCCCGTCTGCACTCTAGGGCCCTCCCAAACCCTAGCATGAAGGGAGGACGTGCGACACCCCAGCACGAAGGGAGCGGACATACGACAATCCTCCAAGGGATATGTTCTTACTTCTACAGTGCTCTGAAAGTGCAAATGTATGGAAAACAACGGATTTTTTGCCCTGGTACACCCTATGGAGCCGCGATTACGTTGCCGGCAAGGGATAAACATCTTTGTTTACTGAAACCGCCTTGCTTTAGGACTGCGAAACCTTTTTGCAAAGCAAGAAGAGTTAGGTAAAAACCCTGCTTGCTTTGCGAGAAAGTTTATACAAACGCAAAAACATCCTATGTTTTCCGAATGTTGAGTAAAAACATATCCCTTTGAGGTTTGTCGTATGTCCCCTCCCTTCGTGCTCGTAGGGTTTGGTGAGGGCCCTAGAAGCGTGTCGCATGTGCCTCCCTTCGTGCTCGCAGGGTGAGGGCCCCTAGAGGCCTAAGGCCTGAAAGCCTAGAACTAACCATACCATACCATACCATACCGTGCTTAAAGCGTCTTGGTTGGTCCTTGTGTGTGCGAAACGACTGAGCGTGTTCAACTGGCTTCCTGCTTCTTGGGGACCGAGCGTACTCAAATAGCACCCAAGTTTTGGGGACCGAACGTGTTCAACCTATTGTTTGGGGACCGAGTGTACTCCAAAAGCACCCAAGTTTTGGGGACCGCACTTTCAGAACACTGCAGAAGTAAAAACGCATCCCTTAGAGGTTTGTCGTATGTCCCCTGCCTTTGTGCTCGTAGGGTTTGGTGAAGGCCCTCGAACTTGTCGCACGTCCCTCCTTTCGCGCTCGTAGGGTGACGTCGCAAGCAACTAGCACCCCATCTGCGCCCTGATGACCAAACCGCTCGCGCCATGGCGCGGGCTATTTGGTCGCAGGGGAAACATCCATGGTGGTTTAACACGTTAAAACACAAGTTGTCACTCCGCACTCGTCGGGTGACGTCGTAAGCAGCTAGCACCCCATTTGCGCCTGATGACCAAATAGCTGGCGCCATGCGCAGGGGAAACATGCAGGGTCCATGGTGTTTTAGCATGTTAAAACACAACTTCTCAGGGCTGGTCGCAGGGGCATATTCACAACCCTTCTGGAGCCACGATTACGTTACCAGCACAGGGATAAACATCTCAATGTGCTAGGGAACGCGTTTTACTAGTCGGGGGCATAGTCACAACCCTTATGGAGACACGATTACGTTACCAGCACAGGTTTTTGGGTTCATCGTAAGCCACTGGCACCCCATCTGCGCTCTGATGCCGGGTTTCAAGCTCGGCTTTCAAGTTGGGCTCCACAGGGGCATGTTGCCGACTGTTGGCCGGACCCGGGCTTCAGGGCTCATCAGGGGCATGTTGGCCGGGTCCGGGTTTCAAGGTGGAGTCGCCAGGGCCACGTCCGGGTGTCAAGTTGGGTTCGACAGGGGCATGTTGGCCGGATCCGGTTTCAAGTTGGGTTCAACAGGGAAGTTGGGCTCATCAGGGGCATGTTGGCCGGATCCGGGTTTCAAGTTGGGCTCAACAGGGGTATATTGGCCGGATCCAGGTTTCAATTTGGGCTCGACAGGGGTATGTTGGCCGGATCAGGACCGTGGGAGATTGCGATCATGATCGGAGACCATGGGAGATCGCGGACCCAAACCGCGTGACACCCTCCCAACCCCGTCGCTCATGATCGGAGACCGTGGGAGACCACGGACGAGAACCGCGTGACACCCACCCGGCCCCAAAGTGCGTTTGCTGGACATCCGCAAACCCATTTTCTTCCTGAGCATATTTCCTCACTAACCTTGTACAGTCGCATCCCGCAGCACCCACATATGAGCAGCGCATACGCAACTTACACAGCGATTTGGATATTCTGTTCGCAGCTCAAAACCCAAATCGTGCGATTTGTGATTGGGGCACACTTCCACAAGCAATTGGAAGGCGATTTGGGGTTTGCGATTCCAAATCGCTAGCGTTTTGCGATTTGCGATTTGGCCTTCTACATCCCTGGAGCGCCCGCCCCTAGAGAAGCCCGCAAAGTATCCCTGGAGTGCCCCCTCTGGAGAAAGAGAACCAGACCACGGACCCAACCGCGTGACACCAATCTAGCCAAGCGCGTGACACTTTTTTTCCTGAGGAGAGGACCCCAAACGGTTCCTGTTTGGGGAAAAACCGAACGTGGAGCCACAAAGTGACACATTTCATGCAAGCGGCGTGTAAATATCCGTGTGGCAAAGGGCGTTACCTCAAAGTTGCGGGCATCTCATCACAAAGACGACTGCACTGCGGTGTCGCAACAGAAGCAACGAATCGCAACGTGTCGTCGGATTTCTGGGATTTTCTGAGCCAAAGCGCAGATGACCTTGACACGCACCTCACCGGCCTTAGGAGGGGCTACGACGATCTCCTCGCAACATCTCGGGACATGTGCTCGGATCACTCAGATCATGATCTCAGATGATCTTGGGCAAAAAGACTTGATCATTGAGATGACAAACGGTGCAATACGGTGCGACTGTCCGCGCAGCAAGGGAAGGGTCCTCCTCTCTAAGGTCGTTCACACCAAAAGCGACCATGGCTTTGCAATTAATCGGCTTTCCAGCCGTGTCCGCCATGCGTCTGAAGGGCACCACAAGCGGCAACGTCCTATTAATCTCAGAGCCCGCGCTGCACCAGATACCAAATGGAAACTCTGGAGCATCAGCACCTGCAACACAAATCTGGATTCCCGCCTTTCGCTTCTGCGGGTCACCCAAGGTCTGATCAACAAAAACATAGGACTTGGAACCGGTGCTTAAACTTCCACAAGTCAGAGGCCGCGACGCTCAGCACAGCAGCGGCAGGCGGTGGTGTGAGTGGCGTCTGAGCTGCATTGCGATCACTGGGATTGGCTGCTTGATGGGAGCCTACCACCCAGACTTGACCAGAGCGGAGTGGTGGAAAGACCACCACGAAGCAAAACCATACAGGGTATCCCCCAGTACACGCGCCCTCCAGACACGCATGAGTATTTCGTATCTACACGTAGAAAAACATGTCTTATTTACTTTTCATATCTGCTATTCAACTATACATTTTGTTCCACGCCCCGACCCCGAACATACCTTTTTCAAGGACAGACTAGCTTTATCTATGTTTTTACCTTGAATTCGCCTCCACACTCATGAAAAGATTGGTAGACAGATGTTTTCCAACTTCCCAAAGATTCTGGAGCAAAACGTCTGAGTGGCCAGATTCATGGGAAACATTGGTTTTTTCCAATGAATGAGGGGACCGACTTCTTGGAAAACGTGGGTTTCACCACTGTTGTCCAACATTGGTGTGTGGTTTCTGGAAGTATTCATCTTAACGGCCGTATCATGCAAGACATTGGTTCACCAATGCTCATGGAATTCAACATTGGTTTTACCTATGTTCGTTTCAGAAAGATCTCCAGGGTCTCCGGCACATAGTTCCAGAACTCTAGAGAACGCTCATGTTTTGGAAAACATTGGTAAACATTGTATTTGCACGAACTCGCCCTCCAGCCCTCCAAATGCATGAACAACATTGGTTAGCGTAGTGCCCCCCCCCCCCCCACGAAAGTATACTAATTTACATATCTGATACTTCGCAAGTTGTTTGATGATTTCTGATAAGACAGGATTTTTGACAAAATATGACTTAACTTTAAACAGCTGCCATTTAATGTCTTAATGTAAACAGACTGCCGACCTCCAACTATGTTAGCCAAAAATGCTATATCATTTACATATTGACACGAAATTGACCGGCCGACTTCTGATGTCACTAGATGGAAAAAAGTTTACCTCAAAATTTGTGCTAATCAAATGAGGTAACTTGTTGAAGTTGTCAACTTGGGGGATCGAACGCACGAGTTCTGATTACGTGTATGATTCTATAAGCTCTATTACTTAAGTTGATGAAACGACTTGTTCTCGGTGAACATGATTTGTTGTAACCCTAGTTATATTACTTATCATCAAGCGACAGAGTGTTCATGTCTTCATGTAAATCGTGTAGCATCGGAGGTCCGATCATGTCAGCCACAAACCAGGTTCTTTACGCATTAACTTGGGAGACCTTCTGCCATCAATAGACTTACTCGATTAGTTCAAGTTCTAGGAATGAAACTGATGAAACTAGTGTTCAGGTAGTGGACATATGTAACTATCATCTAATTACCAGAATTAATAGCCCCAAAACACAGTATTGACATAAATTTAATCGACCCGCTGATGATGTCACTAAAGACGAAACCTCTGAAATTATGCTAATTAAATCTTGCTTTTGATTAACGGGAACGAATCTCATTGCTTGAGACCTTCCATTGTGCTGAAATATTGACAGCAATGTCATGCGACTGAGTGTAGTTGCGTGGGTGACTTTTGACAGGCGAGGGTTACCCGTACACAGAGCAGATAGGCGCACTACTGAGTTACTACTGGCATCTTCACTGGAAAATGCTATGTCATCGGATGTTCCCATTGCAGGCTTGAAAGTCACAAAAGAGGTTCGCTGCCTGGGCCGCAGGTGGCCTGGGCAATGGCACAGAGGCAGCTGCCTCGGCACAAGGTCTCGACTGCACCCCAACAGCACTGCCAGGCTCTGCCAAATCTAGGCCCAGAGCAACTGCGCAGGGCTGGGTCGCCATGAGCTGCCGGTGGGCATGCAGCCTGCAGGCGATTTCAAAGAAGCTTTCAGCCGCTCAAGAAGGTGCATGTGGGTATAACTGAGTATGAAACGCCGCAACTCTGGCTGCATTGCTTGTGAGAGGATTGACCTGACAACAGCGAGGTCACACTCGGCTAGACAATGACAACGCGAAGTTGGACTCTGCTTCACTTTGCACGTTTGCATCAGAGGTATCATCAGCACGAGGTGCAGGCCGGGTCAGGACGCGCTAGTCCTTTGCAGGGAGGAAGTTCAGCGGAATAGACCGGAACCGAGCTTGGATGTCTGCATCTGCAGGTCCTACAAGCTGTGCATTTCGTTGCTGATGTTGCTGAAGCAAGCCTCAAAAGCACTGTGCAAGCCATGTCATCACGCCATCGTGAAAGTCTTAGCAAAGACGTTCGCACTGAACTACACAAAGAGACGGGAGCGCGACCTTGCATTTGGATAAGGAGCTGCATCAACTCCTGCAGATTTGCAGTCGTTGATTCTAACGGTGCTGATGTGACACTTTATCGCAACTGCCTGGTTCTCTCGCTCAAGTCTTTCCATGCGGCTCATCACCTAGACAGGCACGCATCCATCAAATCACACAGGCAGCAGAAGGAACGTCACCAACATTGATCCCGGGACCTTTGAAATCCTACTGGTACAAGCTAGGACTGCAACATTACTGCACTATTATTGTGCGAATCTGGGCACGCAACGAATTTGGGAACGCCACAAGCAATGCGTTAAGCATGGGGATTTTTTCATGAAACCTGACGTGAAGATCTCGCTAGCTGCATTACCAACAAGGACATCATACAGGCTTCTATGAAGCACAAGGCAAGGACATCTGAGAGGCGCCCTCCGAGCATCACCACAGAACGGCAGCGTCTTCGTTAATGGACTGCCACAATGTGCATCCAAACCCTGCTCTGGTCACAGCTTAACGTCACGGTGCGGACGTGTCCACGCCCACATTTTTTGCATGTAGAAGGCTTCGTCAAGCACACCAATCACAGCACCACTGAGCCCCTGAAGCCTCACTAAGCAATAGCGGGGAATGCATGGAAGAGCTTGCACTTGGCGCCAAACCATCTGGAAAGCCTCCAGCTGTCTTCCAGAGAGGCCTTGCATGGCCTGTGCCAAAGCTTCGAGATGCTTCGAGTAGCGGCGAGTTGGGCTCAGGCTGTTCCGGTTCGGGGGGGGGAGATTGAAGTGATTCATGAGATTCGCACACTTCGCACACGCTTCTTCACTTCATCGCTTCACGTCGCTTCCAATGCCGGTGTTTTACCAGCCTGTGAGACTTACATGGAGGCACGAAGCCTCCCGTTGGCCAAACATGGGCCTGCGCAGTTGAAAAACGGATCAGTGACCGCATTCCAGATAGCACTGGCTTCTTGCGACCTGATGGGCTTGGCGGGCAGATTGAAGTGTCCCCAGGTTTCGACAGAAATCGAAAGTAGCAATGATTTCAACAAGCGCAGAGTCGTGTCAGGCTAGGGCATCGATGAGGCTCAGAAGATTCTTGCAGGCCGCAATAGCTGCCAGGGTCACTTTTGCTAGACGCAAATGTCTAGCAAATAGGAATACGCTCTTGAATCATGTCGGGAATGCCTTTGGAAGGGCCTCAAAAGGCCGCAAGAGGAGAGGATCAAAAAACTCTGCTCAACACAACTGCCTCTACCTTGCAATCTGAGCACGACACACTCTCGCGACGTCGTCCTCTCACCCCAGTCAGCTCAGAAACAGTGTAACTTGGCTACTTGCCAGAGCACACTGGACTTTGCCAAGCTGCATAGAATAAGGCCCGTGTGAGAAAGACATGGCATCTCCATCTCCATGAAACATGCGCCGGGGCTCTCTGTCAAATTCTGTGAATGTGTCGAAACCCACGCGTTCCTGGAACAATCCCGCACACAGCGGATGGTGAGGCATAGTTTCCTGTCCGCATTCTCCTGGCAGGTGCAACTAACCGATACCCATCCTCTGCATCTCCAAAGCAAACTACCTGTTCCCAAAAGATGGACCTTAAGATGCCCGCGCTCCAAAAGCTCTAGAGAAACGACGACCCGAGAGATGCACTTCCAAGCCACCAAGACATCCCGGACATGTTAAAGATGCTTAAATGAATACAGCACTTGAGCGGTATTGAAATCCGAGCAGGCAGCGATAAGGGGGAGAGTGGTGAAGTGAACACAGACTAGGTTGGAGCTAGTAAAGTCCTGAGTCGTCCCGTAGGTGCAAAGCCGACCCTAAATCATGAATTGCGAGTTGTGAATGCCCACGCAGGCATTCCTTGATGCCTCAATGACCTCACTCGCTTCATTCTGAGTGTTTCATGCAAGGCGCTCCCTTCATGCCGAGCACGTCCCGGCCTCTTGAGTCACCCCTGAGTAGCAACGGCTCATGCAGCCTTGCAGACAGATCTACGCAAAGCTTTTCACGAACTTTCAAATGTGAAAAAGTGTTCAATCGCCAGCACGTCCAGCAGAGAGCAGCTGCCCTTCTTGCCAGGCAACCGTACATCTCTGCTGGGTCGCATTTCACCTAAGCAACACTCTGGGACGACCCTCCTCAAGCATCATAAATGCTAGGACCCGGACTAAGCCGGGGTATCGAACATCCAGGGGAATCTCTCTGGTGCTTGGTACTTCCTGCGAAGCTCCAGAAGGAAAGGCTGGCACTCGCTGAATGCACCTGAGCTCCTGGGAGTTTGCTGCCAGAAGGCACACGGCGAGCAGGCGGTGCCCATGTAGGGCCCACGGAGACACCATGCAAGCACCCTCGCACACACGTGGAGGGACGTCTTTGCATGGCGCTACGAGTAACGTCAAAAGTAGTCGATACAGATTTGATGAAGTGTCGCTGTAGAATCGAAATCACACTTTCAGCCCTTGCGGTCCGCTTACCGTCGTGATCCTTCGAGCTTGATTTGCTTGTGAAAACATGCATCAAAAGCAAGAACTTGCCCTGCATTATCTTTACACTGTCCACTCAACAGAGTAAACGGCTGCGCTACACATTATTTCAAGACAATCATCGAGCATCTTCTGGCATGGAGAAAGTCCTTGTACAAGTATTGGAAGATGTTGAGATCGTATCCCTCACGAGAGTAGGCGCCTTGCCTCTGCTGGAGTCAACTGGCGATCGAAATCGTCGGCACTGGCCGCCTTTGCCTGTCGGAGGCTTGGTGGAGCTGTCAACAATTCACGGCTCTTGCCATTGCTCGAACCGCCTCTGCTTTTGCAGTGGCCTTGGGCTTTGGCGGAGCCTCAGCCGAGCAAATTCTCGATCGCCGCACTACAGCGCAAGGATGAGCCAGGGCCAACCAAAGCTAGCGGACAGAACGTTGCGGAGCTTCAGCGTGCCAAATGTCACGACATTCACTGTCACACAGTTTCGGCCTGCTGATCATGTCTCTTCATTCCCCCCCCCCCGCCCCATTTGCGCAAAGGTGTGCAACCGGGAGCACGCTGACGGGCAGGGAAGTCTTTAATATTTTCGTAAAAACTGAAGAGAACGAGCCAAGGTGCTTGTTGCATTGTCGGCTGATTGATCTTCAACTTGCCGGCCTGACACCCCGGAGCGGACAAGTGCAATGCGGCATGACATGATGCAATACGAAGCAAGAAAAACGATGAAAATCTTTGCTGTCCATGAAGTTGAGGCAGAGTTGAGGCCGTCGCAGCTGGTGCTGCAGCCTTTGGTCTGCTGGGCCTTAGAGCCACACAAGTAGCTGACCTTGTAGCTACTTAGCTCAACCCAGCGGAGCCTCAAAAACCAATGAGACTCGCACACAGGCCTTCCCAAGGTCTTGGCCTTGAACTCCTGAGCACATGACATGTTTGAGTGCCTTCGCTGCCCTCGCTCTGCAAGTCTCGCTCTGCTGACTGGCTCTGCTGGGGAGCCTCAAAGTCCACCAGCTTGCACCACGGCTGCCGCAGTGCATTTTTCTGCCGCATTCAGACAAACTGTAGCAATTGTGACATTGCCTGTGTGTGCTCTGCAAACCCTTTAAATCTGCATTCCGCTCCACGGATTCGCCTGCTTCGGATGGACGAGGTAGCGGTCGTACAGGAAGGTGAAGCACGTCTTCAAGTTCTGGCCAAACATACACACACACACAGATTATTTCCAAATAGTCCACATCTTTCCATACACATGCGCTGCATGGCCATCTACAAGCTGGGCATCCGGCCTCACGCTCTCGAAATTGGACCTGAGCCAGAAGTGCGGTTAGTGATGAGTGCTCGGGGTTGCTCGGTGCAAGCAGGTATAGCTTGCTTTTAGGTGAAGACAGCAACGGTGACCGTCGGCTCCCTGTGCTTCAGCGCTTCCGGATCGACCTTCCTGCCAAGAATAGCAGCACTGTGCTTTCTGCGATCAGTCTAGGGCAAGCCCTAACACTGGTCCTGAAGAATACTTCAGCGATCTTCACCTCACTATGATGCTTCGTGTTAGTGCATCCTGCTGACTCATCTGCTCCCTGACATCACTGAACACGAGAATCTGACTGCTCCCCAGGACTTGAGGAAGCCCATCCAGAAGCTGCCAGGATACAAGCCTGCTTCCAACTTGGACCAGTGAGCAGCAAACGCCGCTTCCGAGTCTTTAATCAAATCCAAGCTCGAGACCAATGCTGGCAGTCTTGGCCCTGAAATCTGGGTCCGAAATGATCCAAATCCTCGGCCGCACCGCCCGACCATCAGATTGCACAGCGATTGCAACAGTGTGCTCTGCTCTTGCACTGCTTAGTTCCCGACTGAGGCAACTCCAAGGTAATGGAATCGCATGACCCGCCCTGTCGATGAGAGCATCACTAGTTTCTGTCCGGCCAATGAAGCGCAAGTAAGACTCAAAATTCATATCCCCCTTCACCCCGAAGCAGCCTCTTTGAGACGAGCTGCCAAAGAGCTGATCCTTTCCTGAGTTTCGAAAAAAGGAACGAGGATCATTTTTGTGCTCACCCGTGACACCGTGCTCCTCCCAAGTTCAGTGAGTCCAACTGAATTCAGAGGCTTGCGGAATCCATGTCATCTGAAGTTTCCAAGACCTGCTCCATGCGGCACTGCTGCGCAATGCGTCACTGAGCAAGAGCCGCAAGAGCCACCGCCAAGGCTGCGACATGAACAAAGGTGGCCAACATCTGGTGCTCGGCCACCTGCCACCAGTGAGACCACAAGAAATTGGAGCAAAAAAACACTCGTGCCTCACTTGTATCCACTTGTCCTAGACAGAGCTGGCGCATGCTGGCGCCTCTTTCACATCGCCGACACCTAGGCCTGGCAGCACAGAATTAAGGCCCAGAACGAAAGCTGCACACAAAGCCAGGCAACAAGACGTGAATAACAAACTGCCACGTCAATGGAGAGGTTTTTTGATAGTGTTTGTTAGTCAGGGTTCAGGGTGGTTTTGCATGCACGTGGGTGGTAAGTCCGTTGATGGGAATCTCGTCATAAGCATGGCGAGCGCCGCGTTGGCAGGAAAGCTACCAATACTCAACAATACCCTGTGCCTGCAGGCAAGTCAGCCTTGAGGGCCGCAACCAACTCGCGCGCGTTGATCGCCTGCTGAGGGACACAGAATGACACAGACCAGAAGGTAGTCAATGCTCACAAAAGCAGACAAAAGCCACCCAAGGCCCAAGGCCCAAAGCCCAAGGCCCAAGGCCCAAAGCCCAAGGCCCAAGGCCCCGGCCGCATCGATCCGATCACGGCAGTCCTTGGCGCAGATCTGTCGAAAGCACCCTGCTCTCACAATTTTGGACTCAAGGCGCCAGCATCAAAGCGGACCAGGAGATCTTCTAGGCCAAGACTTTTTCGCAGAAGAGCCTCCACCTGCGTGGCACATCACGTCACGGCACGTCACGTCACGGCACATCCGGCTCAAAGTGACGGTGGTGCCCAAAAGTGAGGCTCCGAACACGTAGTACAAACCACCTTACTCTGGTCCCCAGCCTCTTCGGCCGACAGATTCCACGGATTCCTCGCTGGCAAGTTGGCAGCTGGGGAGTAACCGACTCTCGTGGGCAGCGATTCTCAGGACAGCGCGTAGACGTGTTGGAAGGCTCAAAGGGCTCCAGCCGAATGCGCACCTGGAAAAAAGCAGCATCAACCTGAACTGGCACTGGCTGCACTCGTAGATTCGTGAGTCGTGAGTTGCGGACGCGAAGTGCACAGAAGATCAGTGGAAACTGATTTCGCTTTGGCAGAATCCATCTGTCATCCTGGCTCGTTTCGAGGCACTGAACTTCCTCGTGCTGAGACTTGTTCTGGTTGTACACTCCCGGCCTTGGAGAAGCTGCCCTTCTCCTCATCGTAGCAAATGAACGGAACAATGTCGTCCACTTCGTCCTTCAACGAAACCATGTGAAATCGGCTGCGGTACTTCGGATTCACGAGGAACAAAACTTTGTCTTTCCAACAACTTCGCACCTCTGTAGCAGGCACCTCCTTTTGACCTGCAAAAGTTTTGCTCCGCTGAATACGTGAACCTGGTTGGCATCAAGTGGCTTCAACTCTCTTCCGCCTGCATCAGCTCCATCTTTCAGAGGGTCTGGTGCAGCTACTGGCAATGCCTCCCCGAGCTGCACATAAAAGTCTCGCGGCTAACAGTGGAAGGCAACTTTGCGGTTACACCCCTGAATGCATGTGAAACACGCGGAAAGCCATACTCCTGAACGCTTCTAGGGTGGGTGCTTAGCAGATTCTCGCAGGTGGCTCATGGTGGCTTCAAGGATCCAAGTGACCCCTCACTTCACTTCTCGAGTGGTACACACTGGGCCACACTGGGCGCTGAAAGCAGGATCTGGCCTGCACATCGTTGGTTTCAGGAGCCGCCGCAGCTTCCTCTGCTGCAGCTTCCCCTGCCGCAGCTTCCTCTACCACGGCTTGCTCTGCCTCCGAGATGGCCCGTGATCAAGACTTTGAAAGTTTTTAAAACCTACGTCAGCAACTGCCCAAGCCTTGCAGTGTTAGCAAATCTCAACATCATTGATCTTTGCGAGAACCACGCGGATTTTTTAAGTCTGCATCCCCAAGCGTCCACCAACGCGGTAGGCAGGGCTGGTCAAACAATGTGCTTGTGCCGTCTGGCACGGTGTCCGCTGAAAAGCGAACAGAGACGTAATCGTCAGTGTCCGCACACCATCCTTCAAATCTGTAAAATAACACTCGAAGGATTTTGCTGCCCCTGCGGCAGGAGGCAACTACGCGAGCTGCATGCTAATTATTCAAGAATTAAAGCTCTTGGCCAGCCCAGAGCAGTATCCAATTGTCAAACCGGCAATTGAGGTAGGAGCTTCTAAAGCTGAAGATGTCCCTGTGCACTCAAGGCCTGGACGAAACAAAATGAGCAAGGCGCACGGGAAAAATATCAAAGATAAACTAGTCTACTTCAAGAACTCCTGCCGTTCGGCGGCCCGCGGCCAGTGGGCAGTGAGATACAAGCGGCTAAGGAGAATGACAGGCGCCCCAACGTTCTCCTCCCTCATCAATCTGCACAAGGTGACCATGCCATCCCACGCCTAGCTGTCAGCACTCGTTTGTCGCCTAGCAGAGATGATGTCACTGAAGGTTTCTGGCGCAACTTCAACCTCCTTCCGGAACCGGTTCATGATCTTGAGGTGTCTCTCGTGCAGAATTCGATTTGGCTTGATGGGCACTCCCTTAGGGACGTCTCGGTTCCAAGTTGCGGAGTCCCAAGATGACTCGCACTTCAGAGTCTTCCGAACCTTCCCAGCCTTCCTGCACATTGGTCCAAAAGTGTGGCCTTCTGGTCCAAGTGGTCTAAGCTGCCCATTGGCATCAAGCGGCTCGACAGGAAGTCCTGCGGCACAGCCCATGGCTTCGTTGGATGCTGAAAGTATTTTGAAGATGCCGGGCAGTTCGAGCCAAAGGCTGCGTTCTAGACTGTGACCTTCTTTCCACTCACAAATCAAGCGGCTCACTTTGGTCACTTGGGTCCGGTACACTCTTACTTTCTGGCCTCGTCTTGCTTTGAGCCGTTCAGGTCGGATGGATCCGCCTGGTCAGCCTGGCAACTTCCACATGGGTCCACAACAACAGCCTGGCCTCCGGGCCTTGCCGGCCTTGCCCACACCCATGGCACGGGACAGCTGACTAGCCAGAGACTCATCCTGCGCCAACGGCATTGGTCCAACAAGGTCTACCGGCCTGAGGTCAAAAGCGGCTTTGCCATACTAGACCCTTGTGGAGAGCCTCCACCTCGGCATCTCCCTCCTCAGCACCCTCCGCGCCCTCCATGAAACCGAAAGGGCGCCGAGCAGCGCACCTGACATACCGCGATTGAAAAGAACAACATGCCATGCATGTGCAAAAACATCTACTCTGTGGCCATGCCGTCAAGTTATGCTCGGATGCCCAATGCTTCCGAAAACGATATTTGCCCATGGTGGCGAGCAACACACACACACACCCACACACATACACACATGCACACATACACACATACACACATACACACATACACACATACACACATACGCACATACACACATACACACACATACACACATGCACACATGCACACATACACACATGCACACATGCACACATACGCACACACACACACACACTCTCTTACTTTTATCGCGTGTCGTAGTACAAGCAAGGCGGACAGCTCTCGAACCGACGGACAATGACCTCCTCAATCCGCAACCATCTCGGAGCAAGGTGACGGTTCTTGTCTGTTTGTGTTGGTTGGGGGAGTTGCCAGTATGTCTCTTCTTTGTACCGTGCCTATGCGAAATTGCTTGCTCTGCCTGTGTTACCGAGCATGAACTGCGCAGCTTCTAAGGGCCGGGTCGTCATAACGGGTATCCGTGAGTGTCGTATCATTTTCGGTCTGACTAATAGCCTCTCGGTCTCGTGCACCCAGGCTCGTACAGTTTCAACTAACAATGGTCGCACGAAGAGGGGTTGCAGTCACAAGCTACCATCCGATTCGCCTAGTGGTGAATTGAAGATCGATCTTCAGTCAAGCAATGCTTCTCTGGCCGCTGGATACTTGTTGAGCGAATCAGCTGCGGGGGCTGTCCCATAACATCCCTTATTCATGTCAACAAAAAGCACCACACCACTCGCTGTGTGTTGCTGCGTGTTTTAGGATCCCCCCGAGGGGAACCCAGCCACAACGGCCCATCTTGCGAAATGATCATTCAAAGGGGGCCCCAACACGGTCCGTTTTTCTGCACGATCCACCGCCAAGCCTAGGCAACCCCTCGCTGATCATGATGCGGCACCGGGCCAAGTCGCATCGTTTTCCACCACGACAACCAATCGTGGCGTGGGTTGGAGATCGCCCACGCGCTTCACCTCAACGATCCCACCAGTCCGGACCAGCCCCCCCTTTTTTCGTGAAAAGTTGCAGCTTCATGTGCGTGGGGTTCGGGTCCATGTTGTTTTTTGGGTCCGGGTCGTCACAGAGCTTGCGACTTTGTGGCGGCTGGAGCCATCTGGTGAGCTTATCCCGAAATCGAACCCCATCATTCCCCCCGGAAAAGCTGGAGACTCTCTCTCTATCTCTCTCTCTCTCTCTCGCTGTCTGAGCAGCCTACCGAAACTCTAACACCCTAAACCAACTTTGACATGCAGTGGCTTGGCCGGCGCCCTTGGAAAGGTGTAACAGGGAAAAGCCGTCCTCACCCGACGGCCTCTCAATAAAATCTGCACGGTATGCAAGCAAAGGAGAGCAAAATTCTATCCTGCACCTTAAACCCTAAAGCTTGAATCCGAAACCTCCCTAGACCCGAAGCAGCTCAAGGTGAGCAGCCGTTCATGGTGTCCTGGATAACTTTCAGGCCAACCCTAAGCTCCAAGTCCTCACAGTTCTTATCTTTCTTTTTTGCTTTCGTTGGGGCATGGAAGGATGACACTCTTTCTCTGTCTCTGAGAGAGCAGAACGATAACTTACGCAAGTTGAAACGAGCTTTGACAAGCTTAGAGACACTTTTTCTCATCTTCACCGCGCTTCCGGAGGCGAGAGCTGCACCTCGGAGTCTCTGAGAGTTTCGTTGCTTTCGGTCTTCGTTTGTCAAGCAACAAAGACTCGTCCGAATCATCCGCATCAAGCCAAGCTTCCGACCCAAGCCGAGGGCGAAGCTGCCTTCATGGAGTCCGACTGCCACAAAGACACCTGCTACGTGGTGTTGCCACCGTGGCGGAATGGGAGCAAAGCACACGTTATATGAATTGGGCAAGTCTGAAGGTTAGCCTCGCCGCCATGCAGGCCCCAGGGGTCAAAGATGACGTAGTTGGGTCCTCATCAGGAACCCGTGTTTTGTGTGTGTGCGTCTGTCAGTCAATATATTGAGTAGCTTGAGTATTGTGTCCAAAAGGTCGAGCTTGTTTTGTCAGCTTCGTTTGCTGAGTCTTGGTGCTGAGCGATTGCTAGATGTTCGTGTTTATGTGTGAATCTGTATAGACACACACACGCACACCCACGCACGCACGCACGCACGCACGCACGCATTCTTGTTTAATTCTTACGGACTTGCAATCATGACCTGGTTCTGCAAGTTCATGGCTTGGGCGTCGTGAGTTCTCTGCATGTGAAGAACAAGCGTGCACCATAGCCATAAACTTACAGGTGACCACTAGCAGCAGGATGTGAACTGTTTTGAGGCTTCCTGTGAAACTTGAGAAAGAAAAAACTGTGGACATCTTCACCGTACAAGAAGACACAGCTTGTAGGTCATGGCTTCATGACCTATCGAACTCAATTCTGGTTGCAGAATCCCCAGAGATCACAGCATTCACAAGAAAAGGTGCACCGAAGCAACCTTGGTTTCCAGCTTTCCTCTATGACCGTTGGTCTGCTTCGACTACCCCAAGCTAAGCCACGGTATGGACGACATTGAAAACCATTGAATGACCAGTAAGCATGCATGTCGCATGAAGCCCTGCATTGTGCTGACTCCAGGCAACATTGGCAAAAATCAAAACTAAGAAAAGGTCTGCAAGAAGAGCTTGAAGCGGTTTGGTTTTGTTCGGGTGCATGGCTTAACGTCGATTCGGCCAGTTTAGACGCCACCGAGAAAACTGTCTCTGTTGGACTTGGGATGCGTTTCCTGGTTGATGTTTGATGTTCATGCATCTTTTTCGATCGCTTACTCATTCGTTGATTAGTAAGCCAATATTATTGAAAACAATGTGAACAAGAGCTTCAAGCACTGGTAGTTCTGGGGTTTTTAACTCCCAGAATTGATTGGTTTTAAGTCTTGATGCAGTTGTTTCCTAAAGGTTTAGGGAGACAAGAGAATCTGGAGTCAATGTTTGGTAGTCCTGGGGTTGCTTATACTCCTCCTCAAAGCTTGACAATTGCTTTTTTGAGGGTTTGGGGAGGAAGCGACCAGCTCTGCTGCAAGCCCTCGGCCGACAATTGAATCAAAAGTTGATTGTTTTCGCTGGGCCCAGGGGTTGCTGACTGCATATCGCTGGCTCCGGCCCTACAGTCTTGATTTAAGTGTTGCCGGCTCTGATGCACTTTGGGTTTTCATCCCCTTGCTTCTCGGGAAGTTTCAGGGGCGTTCGTCGAACATGTTGCGCAACTTTGGAGCTACTTTGGAACCGAAAGGGCAGCACCGAAAGCAATTAAATCTGGAGTTAAGCTTTTGTGAAGACCCGAAGAACAAAAAGGATGCACGGCCTAATTACCCAGACCAATACCAAAGACAACGCTTTTCTTATCTCTGGGTTTCCGGACAGAAACACAAGCTACTTGAGAAGGGGCTACGAAAGCTAGTCACCGTAGGGGGGTGGCATGCAGCCTTAAACTCCTTCAGCCCCCTTGCTTCCCCCGCTGGAACCCCGTGTCGCAAACGAAGTTTAGGTACAGGGACGCTCTGTTCAGTACGACCTCTGCAAAGTACCACAGACCTTCAGAGCATGGTGACTGTGGGGGGCGGGGGAGGACCTTGGGGTGGGGTGGGGGGGGACCTTGTGGGGGGGGGGGACCTGAAGGTGGTAGGGGGGGGGCCCCCCCCCCTACCTTATCCCACACGCAACCACCTTAAAGGAGGGGGGGGGGGGGGGGCGCCGGCACCTTATCCTTCGAAAATGCTTCATGGTGAGGTGAGGGGGGGGGGGGGGGGCCCCCCCCCCCAACCCCCACCTTAAGTCTTGGGTTTCGGACCTGTTAAGGTGTGGAACCCTTTTTTTCCCTGGAAGCTTCTTAACAAGGTGAATACCAGTGCATGGGTAAACGACAACTCCCGCCAGCTCCACAGAGCTAGCTTTCGTGATTTCTGGATTCAGCAAATTTCGGAGGCCACTGTAGTTGGGAATTGACACGAAGTACCTATCGCTTGCACTTTCGCGGAACGCTGACGAACAACTACATCTGGAGTTCACCCCTGGAACAACAACCAGTAAGTAGGAAATAGACTTTGGGAACTCGGGGTTCTCGCACACACAAACCTATGCATGGGCTTACTTGGGCAAGCTGCACGGACGGTTATATAATGTTATATAGCTTGCGCGGCACACCCCGCAGCAGCAAGACCTACGCAAACCTTTTGCGTGTGCGAAACATACCCTCTCCAAAGCAAACCTGCGCAAACCTACGTGGCATGAAGCTTGGGCAAGCCGTACTCACACCCCTACACGGTCGAGACGAAAAAGCCCGGGGTGCGCCGCAATGATGTGGACACTCATTCGGACATTTACACATCAGCGAGGAAAATGCTCCTCAAAGCCTTCAAAACCGTTTTGCAGACACTAGAGTTCACTAGAGCATGAAATTCCACCAAACCTCGCAGACACTGATGTTCAGCCGGGTTGACATTACTCGGGCATGTGTCGGGCAGAGGACAAAGCACCTCAAACATGAAGCATGAAGTTAAACCATCTTTGACTCTCAGCAAGCTTTGTGCAAGGGGTCCCAAGAGGTCGCCACCGACAACAAGCACGCAATGACGCCCAACCTGCACAAAGAAAGTCTGAACAAATGGCAGCAGGGGAAACCACTTTCTTCCCATTCCCTGATGTGTGCTTCTCGGTGCCCGCGACATTGGAAAAGAGGAGTGCTTCTTATGCCTCTTCCTCCAGCTCTTCCCCGGTTTGTGGATCTTCTAGCACGCCAACCTGTAAACATCAACACGAAACAGCGCAAACAAGATGCGCAGCTTCTTCGAGTACAGCAGTCTGGGACGCGTGCATATGAGTCAAGTCGGACGCAGCACGCCGTCATCCGATTTTTCACCATGTCCTGCTGGGGACAATAGTGCACAAGGATGGTTGCAATACTCCTAAGCAGCTTGGAGAGGCCACGCTTCTTTGCTGATCAAGTCATGCTTTTCGTCGCACAGACGCTCTTTTCCGCCTCTAACCTCTGCATCACGAGCACGTCCAAGTTCGAGTCGGTTTTAGGCGCACTCTGGGCTCTATCAAAGTTCTCGGCTTGTGGGTCGGGGCATTCGCAACTCTGATCGGCTCAAGCGGCTCAAGGGAACGGCTCAGGATCGACATCTCATCTCGTTGAGTCCGCCTCTACGCCTTGGCGCAGAGAACTTGTGAGACGACAACGACCATAACTTGCGTCGGGTGGGAAGAGCCAAGGCACTTCTCAAAAACTTCTATGCACGGGGACTGTCAGAATGCAACAGCAGCCGCTCTTACCCCGCAACATTCAAAGCGACATTTGCATTGGACAATCACAGACAACCATGTCAACCTTCCAGTTGCGGAAATCATGTTGGGCCTGTCTGGCTGTTCGTGGTGGACGCCCGCGCTTGTACAGGAGCAGTTCCACCTCATCGGAACCAGCCACCAGCCTGTTCTGAAGCCTCGTTCTGAGGCGCAGACAACTTGTGCTGGCAACCCATTACTTTGGAAACCTTGCTTAAACTTGCAACCTCTTGTTCACTCCTTTTTCTCAACTTTTGCAACTCCAAGGCTCTTCTCATCCAGACCAAGCTTGTCTTGTCCATAGATGAGGTGGCAGGTATTCGGACATATATGAAGGAGCCCGCAGACAAAGTGCTTCAAAGGAAGAATCATGAGGTGCCGATAACCTGCTCAAGGATCAACATAGCACAGATGACCAACACCAACAAAGGATGAGGATATCCTGCTTGAGCAAAGTTGTCGCAAAGCTGAGGTCGTAGCGTGTCTGTGGAAGCTCTAGCAGCAGCTTGCCATTCAGTGATCTGACATACCTGGCACCGGCAACGCTTGCCAATAACAAGCTGTGATGGGGAGGACCATAACAGCCATAACATCCTTCCAAGGAACACCGTCACTGGATGTGAGATCTTGGCTGGTGCAACTTCTGGAAACTCAGCCACCTCCGCAAGCTGAACAACTTTAGCCTGAATCAACAGGCATGAAACGTTACATGAAGAGTCGAAAATCCGAAACATCGGAAACCTTCATGTCTTCGTGTTCGGCCGCGTGTTCAGAGAAGCCCTCACTCCAAGGAGGAATCCAGTCCTTACCGCCACTCGAGACACACAACGTCACGTACATCACACGCGCTCTGCAGTGACGTTTGGTCTGTTCCCGTTGGTGACAAAGCTATTTCGGGCAGTGATGGAGAGCGGCGGAATTGCAGCTTGACGGTCTCGGGCTCACATCGGTCATCCACTCCATGTGATCACGCACCTTGCGTCACAATCAAGAAGAGAATCTGACGTGTTTACAAGAGGCGTGACAGTAGTGTGGCTGTGGCAAATCATCCTAGATTCGTGCGTCCCATCCATACAGAGTGGCCTGGTCGTCTTGTCCTTCACGCTCTGGACTAGCGTCCCCGCTCCGCCGACGAAGACCTGAAACAATCCCAGGAAGGCCGTTGTGAGATTGATCTCTCGAATATTCTCGAATCAATGCAGGTGCCAGCCTGCATCTGTTGCGGCGCTGCCAGCTGTCGATGACCGCCCTCGCGAAGTGAAGCTCTCAGGACTCCCCTTTGCTCCCATCACCTATGCATCTGTCGAGCCCAAAAAGCCCAAAGAGCCCACGGAGCCCAAAGATCCAATCTTTGTTGTAACTGTTGTACACTGTTGTTTACTATGTTGTACATGTGCCAACCAAGAACAAATGCAGGTTGAAAGCTTCAGGGCAGAGTGCGGTGTCGGCAGGGCTCGCGCGGCCAGAGAGGGGGGGGGGTATTTTGTGCACTGACTCAAGTGCTGCGACTGCCTGTACGCTTCCAGCTCCCTAATCGTCGTCACGTGCCAGATCCAAATCTGCATGTTGTCTGCTTCCCGAAAATGCTGTTTGCCGCTCTTCAGTTTCTTCATTGTTGACTGCATTCGAACAGTAATTCGCAGGCAAAAACCCAATATCTTGGTATCTAACCGTCTGAGCACCCTTACACTAACACACTGAGATCCTCCGTATGCTGATGCTAAACTTTGGACTGGGGAGCGCACCTTCTTCACGCTGGCATGCGTGCAGCGGATTGCTGTTTGGATCATCTTTGTCCTACCAAGCGGCACAACGCAGCCGACTCCTGAGGTTGGATTGGGACTGCTTCCTCCTCAGCAAAATCATCTGCGTCCCCGCTCTCCAGCAAGGCCTGGGAGACACGCACACATTTTGTGAACTCTGTCTGCAGTGTAAGATCATCAAGAGCATGCTGGACGACAGGCAGTCAAGTAGCACCCAGCAGCCAGCGACAAAAAAACCATCCTTGATCTGGCTGGCTTGTCAGTTTTGAACAGAACCACGCTCCAGTGATGTTTTTGTTAAGGCCCACCCTCCCGTCATGTGATACCCGACGAATTACTTCTGAACAGGTCCAACCCTGCCGGATGTGACGATGCTAGCGACGTGAAAAAACACGCGCCGAAACGATGACAATGATGATGATGCCCCGAAACGACGACAGTTGCAAGGATGCCAATGAAAAAGCACAGCTTACGCAAAGCAAAAGATCACTGTTCGTCCCAAGAACAAGACACAGTAAACGCGCAACCCTGAGAAAACGCACACAGCGGAGGGAAAGACAGCTGACGCAAAAAAAAACAAAAGAAAAGTTAGCACGCTTGCTTGGTCCAGCTCGCAAAGTGCAGTCGTGCAGGCAAGTGGCTTGATGTTATTCTGGCAAGACAGGTCAGCCAAAAAGTCATGGAAACACACGCTTGCAATTCTGCACTTATGAGCCAAAAACACAGCAAGCAGATTGAGCTGTGGATGTTTTGGATGCGCATGTGACGCGGTGGGTCCACTGGGCACTGATATGCTGGTATGCCAGGGGTTCCATTCTGCTCTGTGCAGCTGCGATAGCTGCGGATCTGCGCAGCTCTCCTGCAACGACGGGAGCGCGGATGGCACTGGGCAGCTCCCGAGGCCGACGCACGGCGCAATCTCTTCGAGCCTGCAGTCCGCATCTCAGATCTCTCAGCACCAACTCAGATTCTGGTCCGTGTCCCTGTTTAGTCCCCCCCTTCATCGCTGCCTTCTGTGTATTCGGGATGATGCAAGGTCTACTCATACTGTTGGCATCGGCCCGCATGGATCAAAACCCAAACTTCAGGTCTGAACTCGGTGGGCATGGATGGATCTGCAGCAACCTTGTCATGGTGTCAAGAGGAAGCTGACACGAACTTGGCTTCCCAGGCTTCTGAGGATTTAGCTCGCTGGCACAGGTCCTCGCAGCTGCCTTCGGCCACCTCGATATTTGGTTGCACTTTTGATACGTTTTGCTCTGCTTCTTCGTAGATGCACATCTGAAACTTATCGAGAACCTCACGCTGCCAGGCAGGAGTCTCGAGAAGAGCCGCAGTGTCGCCGCAAGGCATGCCTCGGAACATGTTCACAAGATGTAATACCTTGATAAATCCGAATACGCTATTGCCACAAGCTGGTAGCATGTGGCTTCTTCCCGTCTGTCAACATAGCAGTTTATGTTTCTGACTTTGACTGGGAAGTCGCTCTATTCGCCCTCCTTTCCAGCTACGCACAAGGTCACACCAGAAAATGTCTGTTGAAACAACTACTCGTAAGAGTCATGCACCATTGCGAACACACAGCCGAGCTAAGCCAATTCGGCTTCGGTCAGTACACGAAGAAATATGCATAGATGGCAGTCTTGAATCATCTGAGTAATGCTTATCGTCTTTCGTCCATGCCAAAGCCGTCCTCAGAACACAACCCAAGTTGGGGGGCAGACACATCAAAAGATGAAACAACCTGAAGCCATTTCTGCACGGTCGAACGAGGGAACAGCGATCGTTTTCTCATGGGGCACACGATCCAACACGCGAGCACATCTGATGGATCTAGTTTTGATGCTTGGTAGCCTGTCCAAGCCAATCAGTGATATACTCTTTTGGAGATGTTGGAGCTCGTCGGCTATCCAAAAAAAAAAGTGAACGTCCATGACACGACCCTGTAGGAGAGCCCAGAGGACAGCGAGGAAAGGCGCCACTTCAATATCCAACTCAGGATTGCACCACGCCAGCTGGCAGACCCATCCAGGGGGCCGCAGGGCCTTGAACACGGTACAATCAGGGCACTGTTTACAGGTGACCAGGGACAGCGAGTTCCGCATGACTCGCTGTACTTGGGGCAACCACCAGGCCCAGGACGCAGCATCAAAACCTTCGGACGTGCCCCAGTGCCGTGCCCAAATCTCATTCAATAAGGGGCTCATGCTCCCTAGCGCAAGGAAAAAGAACTGGAAAAATCCATAAATATCCCCAGCCGATGGGTGCCTTTGCAGCCTCCACAGGTAAGCCAGCCGCAGCCTGTACAAACTACGACAATCGACAATCCTGTTGTCAGCTGTTCAAGATAAGGAACCATTTGCCTCGCGAGGTGCGTTGGGGCTCTTTGCGAGGTGAGGTTGCTCTGGCCTTCCACGGACACACTCTCGCATCACTGGTACTACACTGGTACTACCAGCATGGCTCGCTGAGTGAGCAGCACGAGGAACTGCGCCAAGAAGTCTCTCTGCATCCGCATCCTAAGACATGAGCCGCGACGGGATCTCCAAGCAATGCTTCTCGGTAGCTCAGACTCCTCATCTTGGGACCGCAGGGCAAGTGTGAAAGCTGACACAGTGCAAACCCGTTCTCTAGCCCACACTGGTGTCGACAGCATGGCCAACTTCTCACACGCTCCATGCAAATTCGCAAAGACTCGTGGGTGGTAGCTCAGCATTATCAGCATAGCCATTTAGAGCTAAGGGTTGCCCACTTTCTCATCCGAGTCCTCACAGTGGGTGAGCCAAGTAATAGAGATGAAGCGAGCACTAGCGAGCCGAACCAGGCGTTCTGCCTCGCAGTTTCCCTTCAGGTCTCAGCAGTCTATGTCATTCTGTCGTGTTCCATCCAGTTGCCAGCTGCAAGCAGCTTTCACAGCGCAGGGGCTGTCTCGTTCGCTGGACCACGTTGCGTCAAACTGACGAGCACTCGTCTGAGCACTAGGTCACTAGGTGAGAAGGAAAACATTTGGTAGAGCCTGAATGACATGCAGCCCTGAACCAGTGCTTGATCGTTGTATATCGTTGTGATTACCGGAACAGTTCCTGCTGATGTTGGGGCCAGGGCTGTGCGTTGAACCCGCCCTTAAAGTCGCTTGGCAGTCCGTCCGGCCTGAGATCTGCATACTTCCAACATTTTCCGTCAGCTTCAGGCACTATGCGAAGACCTGTTTGAGTCTGAAACCCACCCGCATCGCGGTCTGTATCGGCCTGGGTCGATTCAGCGGGCAGGCGTAGCCAGACCAAGGTCATGTCCATCACTTTCGTCTAGATCTGCCCAGAACTGACACCCTGAAATGGCCTGGATTCTTGTTTGCATGTTTTGGCCTCCACAAAACGCCGCGGCGTCCGAGGAGACCTGGAACCACTCCGGCCGCTGTAGCCGGCACGTTGCGCCTGAAAGCTGACAGGCGTGAAGCACTCGTAATGACTATCGTAGTGTCATAGGGGGAACTTGCACCATCCGACACCATCCTTTGCTCCAATCTCAGCTCACCACGACAGCGAACGCCATGCTCAGCAGCCGTGCAATCTCGTATGAACTGTACTCCTGAAATTACCGTCAAGCTATGCCTCGTTGAGTTGCAATGGCAGATGCAGCACCGGCAAAAGTGCCCACGGTCTTTGGGTGACTGCGCTTCTGACATGAACTTCCATTCTTCTTGCTGTGCCTCGCAAACTTCAAGGTTGCCGAACAAGCCGAGAACAGCAATGGAAGGCCACACATGTTCAATAATTGTCAATGGTTCTCGACGCGCCCACGAAACAGCCCTCTTCCAAAGCATATGTGGAGCAACTTTTGGGGGATCCGTGATACATCGCAAGTCCCAACATGCATTTTTGTAGGGAACCGGTAATGCACGAAGCTTTTTCGGCTCCTAACTCTCCGAGTTTGGCTAAATTTTGGTGCGGGCTGGTGGCCCGCGCCGCGCCGCTTTGGAGCTCGAGCTTGGCTAAAATATGCTAAAATGTGGGTGCGAGTTTGGTGCTGGTGCCCTACGCCGCTTGGAGCGCGTTTGGCGCAGACTCAGCGGTGCGCCGAAATATTTGGTGCGCCGAGCTTGATAATGGTTGCGGGTGGCCCGAGCGCTTTGGACCTCGAACTCGGCTCTTGATTCCGCTGCGCGCGCCACTTTGGAGCTCCGACTCGGCTCCTGATCGGGTTGGTAGCACGCGCTGCTTTGGAGCTCGAAATTGGTTCTTGATTATGGTTCGAGTTGGTGGCCTGTACCGCTTTGGAGCTCCAACTCGGCTCTTTGTGGCGCGGGTTGGTGGCCCGCAGTGGGTTGGTGGCCCGCGCCTGTTGATGATGGTGCGGGTTGATGGCCAGCGCCACTCTTGTTATTGGTGCAGGTTGGTGGCTCGCGCTGCTATAGAGCTCGATCTCTTGATTACACGCTATACAGGTCTGGCAACGGGTGGGGTGGTGGCAGTGCGGCGGTGCGACTACTGGTGCTGCGCTTGTTGGACTGGCGGCGGCGGTGTGTGTGTGTGTGTGTGTGTGTGTGTGTGTGTGTGTGTGTGTGTGTGTGTGTGTGTGTGTGTGTGTGTGTGTGTGTGTGTGTGTGTGTGTGTGGTGTGTGTGTGTGTGTGTGTGTGTGTGTGTGTGTGTGTGTGTGTGTGTGTGTGTGTGTGTGTGTTGTGTGTGTCGTGTGTGTGTGTTGTGTGTGTTGTGTGTGTGTGTGTGTGTGTGTGTGTGTGTGTGTGTGTGTGTGTGTGTGTGTGGTGTGTGTGGTGTGTGTGGTGTGTGTGGTGTGTGTGTGTGTTTGTGTGTTGTGTGTGTGTGTGCGTGTGTTGTGTGTGTGTGTGTTGTGTGGTGTGTGTGGTGTGTGTGTTGTGTGTGTTGTGTGTGTTGTGTGTGTTGTGTGTGTTGTGTGTGTTTTGTGTGTTGTGTGTGTTGTGTGTGTTGTGTGTGTTGTGTGTGTTGTGTGTGTTGTGTGTGTGTGTGTGTGTGTGTGTGTGTGTGTGTGTGTGTGTGTGTGTGTGTGTGTGTGTGTGTGTGTGTGTGTGTGTGTGTGTGTGTGTGTGTGTGTGTGTGTGTGTGTGGGTGGGTGGGTGGGTGGGTGGGTGGGTGTGGGTGGCGCTGTGCGTTGTCTTTGGTTTGGCGCGGTGCTGTGTGGCTGGTGGGTGGGGGTGGCTCCTTCTGCTGTGGCCTGTTTTCGCTCCCTATGTTTTTGGAGCTCCGCTGCGGCAAAGTGTTTGATGGCTTCGGCTGGGTTTGCCGGTGGAACTTGGCTGAAATTCCACCACAAGAGGGGGAGAGTTGGGGGGGAACGCTATGCCCACCTCAAGCAAAGCCGTGATCCTTGATTGGAAACATCTTAGCCGGCTCCGTCGGATCCTTTTGCACATAGTCTCGTGCTGCTTTGCAGCAGATTCCATGGCGTGAAACAAGATCTCGTTAGTCTCGTTCCGGCATTGGAAGTGGAGAAGTCCGATGAAGTCCTATGTACACATACCTGCAGCTCCTTTGTGCAGGCAAGGTCGTAGTCGCGGCTGCGCCGCGGCTGCGCCGAAACCAGGATGTTCGTCACATCAACGGATCCTCAGAGAGAATCGGCGCAGGCCTTCAGACCTCCTCCTCTTGATCTGACGGCTTCGTAGACACTGCGTGCCTCATCATCATCCCGCCCCTTGACGAGGTGATCCGGCGGAGCGCCGATACAGCGCCTAAATGCATGCAAGCTCTCACCCGGGGCTTCATCAATCATGCCCAAGTGCCAGACAGGTGTATGGACCCGGGTGTGTGCTTCTGCGTCAAGTGAGCCTCTGGCCACAAAAAGCCAGCGAGCAAAAAAACTGCCAAAACACTTCAGTCGCTTTGGTTGACAAGTCGGTACTTCGTGCAAAACCCTCTTGACTCCCGAAAACTCTAGTATCCTGTGGAAAGCATGAAGGCCAACCCACTTGTCGGCATCAGAAGTTGTCGCCCTTTGTGCTGCGATGTGCTTCCGCGCAGCATTCCTATTGCGGCGCTAGGCAGCCAAACCCGCAGGCTCTTCACACATTCCCTTGGACGTAAGATGAATGAAGGGCCGCGCGTTTACGTGGGTTAGGGTGCAGGCATGTCAGCAAGCGGACGATTGGACGTTGGAGGAGAGCCCAGGTGCAGTTGCAAGCCACGATCGACGCAACCGCATTCGGGGCATTTGTGAGTGGGGTCTGTGGTCAAGTCTTCTCGTGTCTTGTCTCGAAGGGACTCTCCAAGTTGCTAGATCGTCGAATGCTTAATGCTTCGCTTCTTTCATTCGTTGTTGCTTTCACTTCGCTTCGTTTCAACTCACTTTCATTTCATTCGTTCATTCGAATAAGGAGAACCACGTGCAAGTGTAGGCAAAAGCCCAGCTGCATTTGGTTACAAACCGCTCTGCCAAAGGGTGCTTGGCGACAAAACTGCATCACAGCTAGCCTGACCCGCCTCAGTTGCAAGCCTAAGCTCCTGGCACTTTTTGGTGTTTGCCTCGGCCACATATGCACGAAATGCACAGATACTTTGATGTACTTTGCGACTGGCTTGACTCCCATCATGGCATGCCCAGGCACCAGAAATCGTTCCATACTTCCTGCCGCCCTGTCTGCGGATTTCGCATCCTGGTCAAATATTCTCCTCTTTTTGTTCCGCAAGCAGTGGGCTGGGCATGGCAACTCAACCTGAATCCCTGTCTGTAAGTGCCTGCCATTCCGCACATGTCGCTCAGGCAGTAAGGGCGGGATGTCAGCGGTGAGCTTCGTCTGTGGCCTGGTCACGGCAGCATAGTTGTTAATCTTCTTGTACCGCGTCTGTTTGCCTCTGACTTGCTTAGAAAGCTGAGGATGGTCTTATTGAGGCATTGCAAAAGACATGTCAGGGGACCTGACAGACCACAGGTACCAGATCTTTCCAGCAAGATACCAACGACCTCCCCCCCCCATCTCAACTATTTGCTGTGCAGAATTGCAAAGCTCAAATTGTTCCATTGTTGCCTGCCTTCTGTTCTTCTGAGTATTAAGGTCAATTTTTGTGGAATGAGCAAAGTTCGCCACCACAAACGTCCTCTCCCCTGTTCACTTCACATCAACTCACCAGTGGAGCCTGGCTGGTTCGGGCATATCCAGCTTCTCATAGTGAGAGTCCCACCGAGGGTGCCTTTGTATCCAGCGTCACTCTCTCACCGTCTCTTCCCTGCTGCACTCACGAAGCTTGGGCAGGGACCGAGAATAAAATCTTCGAAGCTCTGTTTCTGATTGAACCTGAAGGGAAAGCCATCTGGGAGGGAACAGCACACAAACTCCTGAAGTCGATACTGCACTGTGAACCGAAGCCATGTCAAGTTATGTCAGCTGTTTGTGGATAACATGGTTGCACATGCTTGCCAATCTCCTTGAGTAAAACATACGACGCGCAATGACGCAGATGAAAAACGGTGTTGGAAATAGAAGAGAAGCCTGGCGGATGCACTGCAAGCTTCTCTGCGCTGAGGGCCACGCTCGCGAAAACATGTGCTTTTGGCGCGGCATGAGTGCCTGTTCCGACCATGGCACATGAAGCTCTTCTTCAAACAGAGCCAACGAGGTACAGAAGCAATCAATAGAGGGGCAGGAAGCATTTTGGACCTTTTTCTTGCGATTTGGAACCCTTTGGGGGGTTTAGGGTTTTCCAACGAAAACACAGAGGAAATAAAGGTTTTCCTATGCAAAAATAGAAGAAACAAAGGCTTTGCCTTTAACATGTAGAACAGTTTTTCCCATTTAAATTATGGAGGAAATATAAGTTGTTCTGTTCATATATACGCGCTTTCTCCCAGGTCATCCTTCATAAAACAGCCAAACGGGGCCTTGTTCAGCAAACAGCTGTCTTGGCAGTTCCAGCGATCGTTCCTGAGCTGATCGGCTGAAACCGTCGGCCAAGGTTATGTTCAACGAAGGCATTCGTTCACACAAGATTGAAAAGATCCCGACCAAAGAGGCCGCCATTGGCTCCTCAGGAAATGTCATCGGGCTTTCAAGACGGCTGCAGGGCACCCCTGCACCTCTTCTGCTGTGTGAGCCGAAGAAGTCCATCAGCATCCTACACAAAACCACCACATTGACATCTGCATTTATCAGGCTCCGAGTGAGCAGGGCCTTCTTGGAGAACTTTGGCGCCCTGTCGTACACATCGTCATCCGCTGGCCTGGAAAGCTACAAAGCATGAGTCGTCCATCATGGTTACGTACGCCCTGGCGTCTGGTCTTATCAGCTTCGCGCGGTGCATAGGGTTTGAAGACCAGGTTCGTACTCCTGTGCACAGAGATGCAAAAAACACAGAGAAAGAGACGAGAGAAGTATACATATTAACAACAAAGCTTCGGATGCCCCCTTGAACTGCAGACAACTGCAGGTCTGACGCACGTAGCCAACGGTTGTACTGCTTCTGGCCTCAGCGCGAAGCATGCAAAGCCCGAATTTCTTTTGGCATCAAAATGCGCTTGTCATCCAGCGATTGTTGTTAGCACAGCTTGTGATTGTACAAGCAAACTCATGCAAACTCATGCAAAGTCCTGCAGATTCCAAAGCAACTCTTGGCAGTGTCACACAGTGCATAGCAAAGGGCAAGACTTACATGTCCCTGCACCTTCACATCAAGATTCGCCTCAGGGCAGAACATGAATGCGCCGACCCACTTTGGGAAATCCATGCTGAATTGGTCAACTGAAGCCTTCAAACTCCCGAGCAGCTTATTTTCAAACAAAGGCAAGCACCCATTCCTCCTCGAACTTCTCGGACGTTGGCCGGTGCCTCTCTATGCAGGTTCTGGAAACCTTCTACCATCAGTAGGTTCGTAGCCTGACACCTTCCTCAAAGCTTAACACTGCATACGGCGCACCCCAAGAAGTAGCGATAAACCTCCAGGAACTCATCCTTGTCCAGAAACTGCCATCTGAAAAAGCGTGCAGAAGTTTCTCAGCTTGCAAAGTCAGGAGAAGCGGAGCTCAAACAGGGCTAGCGCACCCCGCTCTGGTCAAGGTCAAAGAGCCTCACACACAGACTGTTGCATCAACCACAGCCTGGTCTGAACATTGCCAACAGAGAAAGCACACATTGCTGTCTTTGGGGTCTGACGCAAAGATGAGATCGGCTTTACGGCTGCTGGCCCCAGCTTTGCGCAGCACCTCTGCCACAAGTCACAGCAGCGAGTCACGAGCTTGGGAATTACCTCGAGATCTCTGAGGGCGACGCGCGCAAGAAGGAGCTGAACTCGTCAAAGGACAGTTCACCTGAGCCCCCCAAAGTGGCGGGAAACAGTTAACGACATTAAGCCAACCCCCAGTCCAAATCTGGTCTGGCGCCTGTCCGGACCTTTTTGCAGACACGTCGCCAGTGGCATTCTGAGCAGCCTTTCGCATGCAGAAATCCACTGCCTGGTCACCAATCTCAGTGACAACCAGTGCTCAATGCCACAACATGCACAACGAATCTGCTAATCAGCATTTGAGCATGTCAATACGCTTTTGAGGCTTGAGAACCGGCTCTGTTGGCTCCAGTCCTGCGGAACGTTGATCTCAGAACGGCCGTATGCAGCATTCGACTCTCCCCCTGAGTCAAAGACACACAAAAGCGGACTGCACCATGCTTTGTGGCACACAACTTTCTTAGGCGGACACTCTTCGGAGCTATGACTGCCTGCTAGCGCAACGAAACAAGAAACTAACATGTCTTGGTACAAACAGAACGGTGATTTCCGAGTCACGCGGTGCCTTCAGGATCTCTTGAAACTCATCACACATGAGCTCCTCTCAAAGAGATGCAGTCAATCACAAAGGCTCGATGCCGTTCAGCATGCGTACAACGGCAAGCTTTGTTTACTCCTCTCTTGTGATCGTTCCGCTGCCTGCAGACGTGAGCAACTGCATGCAACTGCCACGACCAGCCTTTGCGAAGTTCCAAATTTGTTTGCAGCTTGGCTGCGATCCCGGTCCATACGAATCCACAGTCTCGTTGCCTGGTACGCTGGACATACCAGGATTTTGCCGTACTCATGTCAGAGAATGTCAGAGATAGCAGAAAATCGCGCTGGGAACACCCATTCGCCTGGCAGAGGATTCATCCGCAGAGCAGACAGCTGACAATACTGCTATCTGCGCTTGTCACCCTAGCCGACAAACTACCCTGGGTGGCTTGCGGTGTTTGATTGGGTCATCCGTCTCCGGTATCGCAAAGAGACCATGTGACTGGCCTGTCCAACAGGTGTTTGAACTACGAACCTTGCTGCAGGTTTCAACAGCAATCTGAACACCATCTGCTGGTTGACATCATGCCAGCCTGCCTTGTTCGTCCATGGCGAAGTATCAGGCTCACATGGCTCCCCTCCCAGTTCCGCGAAGAACTTCTAAATGCACTTCCATTGTGAGTCACGTGCCAAGCCAACAACAGCCCATCCAAAAGCTTGTCCGATTGTTTTCTTTCAATAACTTCCCCGGTTTGACTCAAGAAAAGCTGCCAGGTGCGCCGGGTGCGCCAAGTGCGCCAAGTGCGCCACAGAACACTGCTTCGGCGGCATGCAGGATTGGCTTTGTGCAGTTTTTCTCTAGGCAGGACGATCCCTCTGATCCCTCTCGGTGGAGCCGATGCCATAGAGCCCCAACCTGGGGAGTTCAGCGAGGCCAAAAGCTGTTCACAAGAGGGTGTTCCGTTGCTTCCATGAGGCTCCGACCCAACTGCCACTATTCCTATCGCTGGAAGCATCGAAAACCGAAATGCCGCCATAGAGCCATCCAGCACCTTAAAAAGTCTCTGATTGGTGCAGCAGTCTTGAGTGGAAACGTCGAAACACCTTCAGAGCACTGCTGAGGCTGGGAACTGAAAGTGCAAGGTCTTGCAATGGAAGCTGCAGCCTCGGTGCTACAGTGTAGTTGCAGTGTAGTTGCAGTGTAACATAGCAGAACATATTTCAGCCTCGCGGCGCCCAAAGACACAACAAACCTGCTGAGCTCCCTGCGCGGTGAGCAGGAAATAAGCTGTAGCTGAAGCAACTTGCAGCACCTGAAACCTCGACTTGCCATGGCATCTGTGGCCCTGCGCAGGCCCTGCTGCCCGTCCTACAGCACACTTTCCGACAATCTTCCCGTCCGAGACTGCGGCTCCGTCAACGTATACAACCTCAGACCCAAACCATCGCAGAGCGGGCCATGAACAGTTTCAAGGCCTCAGCCTCCAGCATACCCGGAATAGCAAAGAGAAGGACGCTACTCCATGCTCCAGCACAGGATGCAGGTGCGCCAGGTCCTGCAGCTCTCAGCTTGCGCAACGATTTTCAACGGCTCCCACATGCTCGCAAGGTGAAGTGTGGCGCTAATTTGGAGCCCCCCCCCCTTGGCCATCAGCAAAAGCACGCGCAGCGAATATTTGAACAAAGGCACCCACATGCACCCACTCCCGGTGTCAATTCCTCAAGCGACTCCAGAGATGCGACCCCGAGGCCTCCAAAAAGACAGGCCAGTCCGCCCCTGTAGTCCTGACAGAAGGCTCGCAGCATCCGAATCAGTGAAGTGTCTCGCTGTCCACAGTGTTTACAGTACAGCTTTCCAAGTGAACACAACAGATCTTGCAACTCTTCTTTTTAAGATCTCTCATCTGAAGATACAAGACTCTGTAGACGGTGCTACCTTCGCGGACTATGCAAGCACTACACTTTGGGAGGATCGGTGCTGTGCTGTATGGTACTGTACAGTCAACGAGTCAAGGGTGCAGGCTCCTCAAGCACCACTACAAACTCACCCTTCCACGCCACTGACCTGAGATTTGACACTCCATCGGCTTCGTGCTGATGGCTGAATGTCGTAATACTTGCAAAACTATACGCACACGGGAATGTCCCAGCGTCTGCTTCCCGAGCTCTCCACGTAATCATTGCTGTCAGGAAGTTGCAAGGACTTAGATGCAGACTGCATGCAAGAGGAAAACTTGCTTGTGGGAGAGTCTGAAGCAAACAACGTGCCCGGTTCACAGCACAAGAACTTCTTTCATGCTCTTTGCACTACTCCGCAACAGGCATGACAAGGTAGAGCAGAGTCCACGTCAAACTTCCAGCATTGCCCAAGTCTCCCAATCTCACAGATGCATCCGACAGAGGTCGCATGGATGCTAGACAGGCAGTCGAACCTTGCCAGTGTCACTAGGAATGGAGATTCTGGACTTGCTGCACATCGACCTGGATCGCGCCCGCCATGACCTGGTGGGCAGCCCCCCTTCAGCTCGGCGCCAACTTCAATGATATCTCAGCTCAGCTGACTCCCCCAAACCAATCGTCGGCTCGTGATCCTTTGCCTTCGGCTGCTTCGTTCTCTGCTTTGAAGGTGGATGCTTCTTTGCCTTTGAAATGCCAGGATCCAAAAGATGCCAATACGGGCTCGTGCCATCAGCATCACGCCAACCCGCAGATACCAGCAGCAACCAGTAGAGAATGTCGTCGGAGAAATCCAAATGGAATGCGTGTTGAGGATACATCAGGCCTTCAGCTTTGAAGCATACACCGTTGCGGACGCCATCGTCATAGTGGCGATGATGCAAACCACCAGGTGCATAAGCACTGCCCACAGCACTACGTGTGTGCTCTCCTTGGCATTGCTGACAACTCCAAAACTACTCCAAATATTGCTCGTGCTGGGGCGATACCTGGTCAATAGCTTCTTACCTAATCCAGGCTGCGAGAAAGGGACTGTAGGCACGTAGATTTGGCATGGTTTGGGAGTGGAGGTTTCTTGCTGCTTGATGAAACTGCCCATTTCGCCTGTCAGTGTTCCGCTATGAAATCCAAGGATCGAATCGCGTCCCGCCAATACATCGTGTATTAGAAATGCTGCCGCCGGCTGATTTAAAGATTTCTTGCACTAATTCCGAGAACCGTGTTGTTAGTTCCTTCGCGGCTGATTCTTGTTTGGTATCTCATTTGCCCTGCTTAAGTGTGCAGGGGGGTTGGGCCGTGATAGAAAAGATGCCTGAACATCGTCATTTAAATGTGCGCTTCAACTGCAACACCAATCGTGGGCAGCGATGGCAGTTTTTCAGCATGTTACATCGTGCACACCTGACGGTGCTTTAGTTTCAGCCAAAGCCAAGTCCTCTTTGTCGTGAGATAGCTTTCAGCTGTCTCTTTGTCGTGAGATAGCTGAATCTGTCTCATGTCAGGTAGATAGAAGACCATGTAAGTTCAACGCTTGACGAAATCATGTAAGTTCAACCCTTGACGTAGTCTGCCTCGTGTCAGGCGGCTTTGGTAGACTTAGATGATTTTCCTTCCTGCAAAGTGCGATGCCATTCCTGCCCATGTTTCTCTTCAAGATGTTGGCCTGTAATTTTACTTTCTGTTCTGTGCTTGGCTGCGACGCGCATAGGTTGTTCTTCCGCCTTCTATTTTTTGCCATTGCTCCTGCTGGTCAGTCATATACTTTCCTGGTTCTGAAATTCTTACGCAAGTCGCGTGCTTTCAGCTGTGTTGCGCGCTCGCGCACCTCCTGTTGCAACATACCTGCACAAACATGCCAAGAAGAAGCTTGTGCGGCCATGACTCGTACCAAAGCTGTGCCTGGATTTGCGAGAAGTCATGCACTATGCTATACAAGTGCTACTACTCCTGCTACAGGAGATGCTTTTCACGCACAAGCTTGAAAGATTCGTGGCTGCCAAGACGCTAGAAGCTGGGATGGATGCTCCAGAAGCATAACAAACCGTGGTTCTGCGGCTGCCTCAACGAACGGCCCACACCAAGCAGGCAAACTGCAAGTGTGTCCAAAACGCCCTCTTGCACCTGCCTGGATGCTAAACACCGATGAAGCTTGAAGAACGGCCCTGCGGAACACCTCATCCTGGATTGCTTTGTCTGGAAGTTTTACCGCTTCAATCTCAGGCAGAATCGAAGAGATGTAAGCAATTCTTGTGCAAATTCGATTGGCTCAGAAAGTGGCTGTCAGCTCAGTTCATTCCTAGTCAGAACTCTATGCCTCCGCTGACGAACCAACACCCTCAAGCTGATGAGCACCCGAGGCACCCAAAATCTCGAGTTGTCGCTTGTCTAATGATCTCGCGAGGACTGGAGCTGTTTTGGTGTTTGTATATGCATCGGGAGCTATTTGCTTTGAACTGGCCGCTGCGCTTGTTCAGGGTTGGAAACGAGACTGTCAAAGTCAAAATCCAACTACTACCTAGCTTGGCTAGACGTCGATCCTGCTCCACCATGACTCCTTGCAGATATTGCCCGCAGGAGAAGTTGCTTCTCCTGCTAGACCGTAGCACACAGTATTTCAAAGGGCCGGGTATGCAGGTATGGAGCCGGCTCCTGCCACAACAGTCCTTGCCAACAGCCCAGTAAAGGACCTGAGGCTCAGCCGGGTGGCCATTTGCACTGTTAAAGCTTCTCGGATGCATCACACTCATGGTGCCTGAGTGGCCGCTTCCTGCTCGCGCACAACGGGCGCCACGCAGTAGATGCCCCCCTTCCTTGCAAGTTAACACAATAAACCTAGAGACTAGCCAGTCTTGTGCAAGGATATTTAAAGTACAGGAGGTGACCTGACTGACACACGCCACGCGGCGCAAGGTGGCCCAGAGAACGCTGCACATCGACCATGGTACCATCGACGAACTTCAAGAAGGATACCTTTGAAAAACTACGCAACTCGTAGTCCAAGGAGTGAAGTCAGGCTTTTTAAAAGCTTACAAAGCTTACAGGTACTGCAGCAAGAAGCCATGCCGACTTCTCGATAGGGATCATACGGATTGATGATCTGATAACTGGATGAGCGGTACAGTTGCCAAAACCTGGTCGGAATTCGTCGGGACAATGTCGTTGTCATACATTGTCTGTCATATGCACGCGATGTATGAGAGGGCCTGTCCAAGTAGCCAGCTTCCTTGGCTCAACCAGCAGTCACAAGCCACGAAGCAGAAAAGGCAGCAAAGCAGCTAGCTTCCGCTGTATTGGAATGTGATTTTGACTCCAAGCATCCAACCAGGTACCGACAGCAGCTCCGAGTCCAATGGAAGCAAGGCACAAAAAGCCCACGGCCATTAACGTTGCATTCCTCGACATGGACTCTGCTCGCGCTCTTGCCAGCTTAACCTTCTACTCAAGCCAGCCTTGTAAACTGTCCCAGGCTGATGCTCAACACCTAGGTGGTGTGGACTTGATGTGAAGGAACCCAAGATGTATAAGCTTGCTCAGGCCCACGCAGACAGGACTGTGCAGAAAAGCTCCAGCACCCAAACGATGGCCTGCTTGCTAGAGTCTGCTAGAGCTCTATTTCTCTCTCACACGTAGAAAGTATCATACAACTCATGCAACAAGGCACAATTCAGAGAGATGACAATTGCGAAACACATGGGCTCGGCCAAACACTGTGCTGCAGACCAAAGTCGAAGTGTTGAAAGCAAACGGTTCCCCCCCGGCCGCGTGGTTGTGGTAGAGACAGACGAACAAACTCAGGCTGAGCACCTTAGATGTGAGAATGCGTGGCATGGCATTTCCAATGGATTCCAATGGCATCAGAAATCAGGGAGGGGGGCGGAGGGTCACGCCAAAGGTTACGTAGAACTTCACGTGGACGTGCTGCCAAATGCCACATTTCCACCCAGTGCAATTGCCTGCTTAGGATGGAATAAGGTCTTGACAAAGGCAATCCACGGCATCAGTGTGGCCCGAATCTTGTCACAGCCGGACATCCTCCAGGTCGCTATGGTCTTTCAACTGATGAATCCTCCACACACTCCACACTTCCACACACTTCAAGCTGGTGGCGCTCCTGGTGGCTGGAGACTCAAGATAAAGGTCAGAGGCCTCCACTCCGCCAGTCACGGCCGAAACAGGAACTTGGGTGCAGATTGCTGGGATTGCCTTTGGGCGGGGCCTGATCCTCGAAGTCTTCTGCGGCACTGATGTCGGCCATTTCCCCGGGCTCGGCGAGCTCCGCAGGCTCCGAGGGCTCCGAGGGCTCCGCGGCCCCAAGAGGCTGGGCTTGAGGAACCCTCAAGATGCTTCGAGGAAGCCCCGGCGAATCCATCGATGGATCGGAATCCTCACCTGTCAACGGTCACAACTCGTGCCAACGCTGAGATGCAAAAACTGCAAAATCTAAAACTTGCACGACATGAAGCTGGTAAGCATCCGTTCCTGCCTGCAGGCAGCCCCACCGACTGCCGTGCCATGGCCCGAATACTCATCGCAATTGCAAAAAGCAGTGTGCTCAGCACACCGTTGCAAAAACACAGCACCTTGCGTGAAAGATGAAAATCTGCGGGTGGCGAGCCGAGCCAGGCGAGCCAGATCGAGCCAGGCTCACAGCACGCGAAGCGTCCAAAATGCATTATAATTGCACATCCCAAGCTGACGAGCTGAGGCAGATGCATCCCCAGCAACTGAGTGTAGAGTGTGGCCCGTACAGCCCAAGCGAAATCACGATGTCCTCCAGAAGCTTTCGAAGACTGTTTGTGCAGGACTCTCGCCACATTTCTGCTCTGAGCCTTCCAAGAATCCTTCCGCGACAACGTTTGCCGCAGCTTGCGGAAGGCGAGAGACGAGGAAGACCGAAACCCAAGCCACATGGGTCTGCCTGTGATCGGGAAGTCTCATTGGCCAAGGGCCTCGTGACCTACTGGAGCTTGACAAAGGTGAAACAATTACCTAGTTTCTTCCCTTTTGATTGCAGCATTTGCAAGTGCTTGTTAGCATATCAGCCAAGTGGCTTTCGGCTGTCAATTGCGAAGAGGCTCGGCAAGAAGCCAACAACAATTCCGAAAACCACACAGGCTGATCCCACCAACTGAACCTCTCCGGCTCCCAGCCACGCTCCAAAGTCTTGAAAGGATTAAAAACTAAGACTAGGAACCATCTGCTATGATGAGACTAGAAGCGTTGTTGTAGCTTCGCCGGAGTATGAGCGTGGACAGCGTCAGCGACAGTGGCACAACTGCCTTCCAAGGAAAACACGCGCGGAACAAAAGTGAAGGACAACTTCGCCTTGCCTGTTGCAGAATTGGTGGCAAATCATCATTGCCCACACGCGGGATGCTGACAATCTCCAAACAGTTCCTAAGAATCGGAGATGATGCAGGAGAACATAGGAGAACCACCTAACCACAAGCAACCGAAGCGCAACGTTTCCATCTCACGTTTCCGTGAACTACAAAGGAAGCCAGAAACAATTGCTGAAGGCTCCTAGGCACTGGGCCGAGAGAAGGGCCGCCAAACGGAACCAGTAAGTAAGATGACAAGGGCTTGCTCTGGAGTCCTGCAAGCATCCAAAGCCAGGTTCTTTTAGGCTCTTGCATCCAGCGTTGCGGGCCCAGTCCTTTGGCATCACAATCAATAAGCAGCCCGAAAGCAAGGCGCCGATCGCGGCGTTCAGCTGGGCAGCGAAAAAAGGAAACTCATGCCTGAGTGGAAAAGTTTTATGCATCAAGCTCGCTGCAACCACTGAAAACACAACAAACCAACTCATACAGTGCAGCCAAGCATCAGACGATGAAGCTCGGAGTAATACAGGCATGTGCTGACGATAGATATGGCACAGTTCGCAATGCAGATGCCCGCCTAGGATGAAAAGGTTTAAGTGTCGGCTCGGCAAGTAAAACATTTACATTTGCAAGTGTGTTGTGTGCTTGTGTAAACTGCTGTACATGATTGCCAGCGGGTGGAAGCACATGCCAGTCCCAGTGTCTGGCAGTGCAACGTTTAATCAACCCAACCCTCGGGACCTACCAGCGCAACAGGAACCTCTACAGCTTTGCCAAAAAACAATCCAGACCACTCACACTGCACGACCGTTTTTTGCACTCTAAACTCAGACTTAAGGCAGGGCAAACACTCTGTTTGTTCCAACGTGTTGCCTCAGGCAAAAGGCAGCAGTACAGGCAAGACAACTCGATTGCAATCGGCGGGCGGGAAAGGCAACCCCACTCAGTATTACACAGAGGGTGGGCAGGGCACAGAAGGCAATGGTAGGAAACACACAAGAAAGAGAAACCTGAAGCTTTCTTTATCTTACCTCTAAACTCAAACTTAAGGCACAAGCGTGTCAAACACTCACTTTCTTCCCAAAGACCCTCGGGGGTTGGGTACTCGTCCAGGCTGGCAAGCGGGGGGGGGGGCTGCATTCTTGGCGGCCGGGGCACTGGGGATAGGGACCCTGTGGAGTGCGAGCTGCGGAATGCCACGGCACGGGACCCTGTGGGAGGGCGGGATACTACGGAGGATCCTGACGAATCTGTGATACGCGAGCGGGGGACCGGAGCGGCCTCGAGGGGTGCGAGCTTTGGTGACGGGACGCCGCGGGACCGTAAACAGTACCGGCCGGACCTTGCAGGGTGAGGGGGGATCCCGGGTGCAAACTCGAGGGACTTTCTGGGGGACCGCAGCCCGGCCGGCCTTTTGAACTGTGGGGCCTGCTGCCTGATGAAGCACGGGCCTGCCCAGCCCACAGAGCATGGTGACAACTGCCATTTCCGCCCTCCGATGAATCTTGTTTCCACATCGTGACTGAATCTCAGCAATACTTGTATCAGCAGGGACTGCCAGAATGCGAGCATCGCTGCTGACCTAAACTCGCCCAAGATGGGAACGACCTAACCCCACAGAACGACCCAACCCCGCATGCACTCCTATGCCTGTTCAAACGCCGAGGTGCAACGACGACAGCTGGCGACGTCTGCGTGGGAAGCAGTGACACACGCGGCTCCCGATTCATCCATGAAGCTGTGAAAGGATACTTTCATGGAGTTACGTGTCAGTCCTACACCAAGATCACTATCTATGTATTCAATCCAAACCCCCCCACCCCCCCGCCCAATGATCCGTACAGCCTCGTTTGGACTGCATACGACTGCATGTTTACGGTATGTCTTGTATGTCCAATCCTTTGCAGGACTCCGAATTCCGATACCTGTACAAATGAAGTCTGAAAGTCTCATGCGTTCTTTTGTTCTGCCCTAGTGTTTTTGGTATTTCGGTTCAAAGACCAAGAACCTTGGTTTGGCTGGTTCTTGCTGTCCTGGGTAAGCAACAACCGATCAAAACTCGAGTTGGTTTTGGTGTTTCGGCCCCGATACAACACAATTTTGGGATTTGGTTTGCTTTTTCTGTTGAGCTATGTAAACCTTTCTAGACTCGAGTTGCTTTTGGGTTTTCAGCTCCGATACCAGAACACCTGGGTTTTGATTGAAGCTGTCTGGGGTAGCAAAAACCAAAAAACTCGAGTTGTTCTGGCTTTTTAGCGAAATACCAAAAAACACGCCCAGAAACAAAATGAAAAACAAAAATGAATGAAATGCAACCTGTCGCTTTCTCCTGTTGACGTTTGGGGGATGTTGTAACCACAAAACAATCCCTGGAGGAGAATTTTTTGGTCTCGACACGTTGGGTTTTTTGTCGTGAGTAAGCAACAACCAATCAAAACTCGAGTTGTTTTTGGTTTTCGGCTTTGGGTACGTTTTTCCAACCTAGCCACAAGAACACCAGGGAAAACCGCAAGAAAGCAAAACTACATCGTGTTGAGACCAAGAAGGTCTGCTGCCCGATGTAACTGGGCTTTGACTTGTTTGCTGTGTTGGGCTAGGTCAACCAATCGAAGCTCGATCTGTTCTTTCTACAACAAGGCCTTGCTGCATTTACTGCGCTAGGAAAAGCCTTGGGAAATCCAAAAAACAGGCAACAACATGCTGAGACCAAACAAATATGTTGCTAGGATTGCTTTCTTGTTTGGTGTCTTGGGCCGTCTGTGATGAGATCCACTTTTTTTGGCAGGGCGCGCCGAAAATAGCACCAGGTATAGAAAATGGCGAAATAATCAGCCCTATTGCGTTCCCTCCTACAAATGCAACCAATTCAAAAACGAAACAGACAGGTATCACTGATACACTTATCAGTTACAGCAACAAGTATCACTCATTGAACATAAAGACTGTACTTGGTGTATCTAGTTAGTATGTACACTGAATACATTCACAGAAGTAACATCACTGACATAAAAGTTGATCTGCAGCAGTTTATGAATAACATTCATACGACTCATGGCAAATATCGCGATTATGACGATACTCATGGGTCGAGATCCTATAACAACTTCTCTACAACAAGCTCACTCACCTCCCCCCCTATTTTAACAACAAGAATAAGTACATATTGCAACTACCATAAGTATGAAGAATACACCTTAAGTATACTCGCCATGTTTGACTCCATTGCATCACTATTATCTTCAACTATACTATTGAACATCCCTAGAATACAAGTGCTTTTTGTCAAATTGAAGAAGGTGAATGGACTAAGGCTCCTGCTTGATTTCCGCTCATATTGGCTGTGACCCGGCAACTGGTATAGGCAATCAATCATCATAATGGAAGCAGGGAGGCGGGGGCAATGTTGGAAGTGTCCAAAAAAATATACATATATATATATACATATATATATATGAGGTGGGAAGGCAAGCCTTTCAGGGGCAGAACATGAGGGCGGTGAGCCAAACCTGCGGGCTGCAATTGGTACTCCTTGCAACACAACAACCTGCAAGGCTTTGACAGCCTCGTGATCTGGCACTTGCCAGGGTAGGGCATACAAAAGCAGGCGCATGATTTGTCTTCATTAGCTGGCTAATAGGCGTGAAGCAACAGCTGATCCGCCAAGGCATTAACTCCTGGACACCATGACTGTGCCCATCCGTCTCTTCTCTGGAGGCTCACGGACTTATAGAGTCAGGCAAAGTATGAGTTGGTTGAGAGTACAAAGTGGCAGACATCGGGGCCCGCATCGACAAATCGGCCATCAGTATGGCGTCCGTGCAGATTTTTTACAGGCTTCCCATGGCTTCCCTGAAGCACATTGGAAGAACATGGAAGGACCTGCTCCGCTGTGACATTAACGGCGACGTGCGAGGCCTCTCCTTGGCTGAGCTGAAATGAACCAGTAAAATTCCGTGAATGTCATGCCCATGATTGCCCATGCAAGGCATGTCAACTTCCCATGACAAGTCCGAGGCATGCACATCCCAAGCCCACATGTGCAACAGTTGTCAAGCAGAAACCAAAAACTCATAGGCTTCAATCGCATGAGCCAATCAAGAAACAACAGTGAAGTTGGAGTTGTAAGTGACATTCCGAATGACCATGTAGCTTTGCAGTGCAAGGGTAGAGAGGTCCTTCTCAGTACCCCTGGTTGCCTTTTACAGTGCTGCTTAGACTCGTTGTAGTTGGACAGAAGCAAGCCGATGAAAGACTAGAATCGGTTCAGGGTCTATTGAGTCTGGGGCAAACATTCTCTGCCTGGGAAAACCACCCAAGCTTTTGTTGACAAAGGTCGCTTCTGGGCTTGAGCAATGCGGGTGTATCGAAGACATGCGCTATCGTCAAGCCCTTTCATGTCCCGCTGACAGGAGTTTCTCGGTTCCCGAACGCATGGCAGCCAGATCGGACTGTTTGACCGAGATTGGACAGACCTACTGTATCCTATTGTTCTTGGATCCAATTGGTGGGTCGCCTAGAGTTTCTCGACGCGAGTCGATTTGTCCTTCGAACCGATGCTTGCTGCGACGGCACGCCACGACACACTTGTGTGGGTTTGCATATGCTTGCATGTCAGGCTTCTCAATGCTCAGCGTTAAACTCTGTGGCTTGTCGGACAATCAAGGCTCGTTTCCCCAGTTATGGACAAACGGATAGCCAATGCATCCAAGCATCAAGCAGTTGTGGCTGCGATTCATGGGCCACCAGAATAGAGACGAGTTCAAATGAGCGGCAAGACAGTCTTTAGGGACTCCAAGACCAGAGCCTCACCCGTTGCAAACTACTTCTGATTTCAGACCTTGCGATGACGAACATATCATTGGGCGACTCGCATGGGGTGCTTCGCTGAGAATTCTGAGAAAGGGAGCGTCAAAAGGATGAAGATGCAAAGTCAACGGAGTCCCCGCATGTCGCTGGTTATCTTAAGTATAGCTTGTACGGCAAGCACCATGGTCTGGCGACAGTTGCGCCCGACAATGAATCTGCTGGACTGGCTGACTCAACATCTCGCTACGAGGCAAGTCACAAACATCAAAAGCGAGACTTAGGGCAAAACGAACACGTGAGAGCTTGGAGGGGCACCTTGCGCTTGCGATGCTAGGGGCTAGAGCAGGAAGGAAGATACTTCGCTTCCAATTGGCCCCTGACATGCAATTTCACTAACAACGTGGTGATGCAGTTCAGATGAGAACAGCACAACCAGAGCTATGTGCGCTATGATGATGGTGAAAACAATTCGCTTCAGGCCTCCCATCAGGAAGATCGGTGCTGTTTCATAGACGCCGAGACATAAAACAATAAGCAGCTTGAAGGTACTAAGTGAGCGGTCGTTCTCCTCTCACGCGTAAGCGACAGCATAACCCCATCTGACAGGTGCCAAACGGAAAGGCTTTCGTTTCTGCAGGCCGTTTTGACGGCCATGCTAACGACACAATGGGTGTGCATGTTGCATTCTCGAAATCCTGGCAAGATGTTGATTTTACTTCATGCACTCTTTACGCTCTAGAACAAACAAAGGAACACTGAGGCTTCGAAGACATTCCAAGACATCGCCATCACTCGACGACTTGTCGATTATCGGAAGAAAACTTGGCAAGCCCAGTGCCTCACAACAACGACGCCAAGTCCGCTCCCACGAGCTGGGCTTCAAGGGGAACTCGATCCTGTGACATGATGGCAGCTTTGAACCGTTCGTTCCATCTCTCTCTTCGATCTCGCTTCACAGAAGCATGCCCTCCCGAAAAACACAAAGGGCCTCACAAAGCTTCGTCTCAAGCTGGCTCCGGCTCGTGTGTTGACCGGTTGCTGCCTAATCTGGGCAGTGCTGCTGATGCCAAGAAGAAAACGAGATTGCTCAGGGTCGCCTCGACTTTGTCGACCTTGCCGAGCCAGGTCATGTGCGAGCTCACAGCCAGCACCGCCTGTCAAATCTCAAAAACGGCAAAGCTGCTCAAGCGCACTCATGCCCTAAGATTGGTATGCTTGCAAATTGCAGCACATACCGCATTATGAAACACGTTGGGCTCGGCCGGACACGTGACCTCACTCGGTTGGCTTCTAGACTGCTGTCGTACTTGGCAACATCTATGAAAAAATTGCGCAGGCCTTTGTAAGGTCCTCCGAAGGGTTTCTCGGAGGCTTGCGAGGCATTACGATGGTGCCATGAAGAATATTTGGGGAAGGGTGAGGAAGTTGAAGAACTTGAGCTGGGCCACAATGAACACGCTGCAGCACTTCAGCTGCATTGGTGCAGACCACGAAGGTCACAGCATCTAGTGCAAGAAGAAGCAGTGCACAGAGGCTACCCAAGACTATGCCCGAAGAGCCAGCATCAGAAGCACTTCATGGCCCGGCAAAGGACTGTCAATAACAAAGAGCGTCCCGTGTTAGCTTCCAAAGCTTCCGAGCTTTGAAAAAACAATACTTGCGGCGACCTGGAAAACAGGAACTCCGGAAGAGCGACGACTGGCGAGCAGCTGACAAAAAGCACAAACGTCGCAACGCGATACACCTTTCCACCTGCGCGACGTGAAGCGTAAAATGGCGTGCCTGCTGGCTGAGAGGTGGGACTTGCCTTGGCTTCAAGAAGAAACAGCCAAAGTCTGCTGAAGCCACGTTCAACCCGCGGCTGCTCTCGAAGCTCCGTCGGCCACTTCCAAAGTGGGGGAATCCCAACGCATTATCTACAACGGGATCTGTGGATTTCTGTGGTAGTTGAGGAGGGTCATACAGAAGTAAGCTGCAGTAAGCTCGCGACCAAGGTGGAGGCATCGATGCAGCCGCAGATGCGGCTGCCTGCCGGCACCCACGGGACCCCAGCCGCGCAGAACGAAACCTCTCTCTTAAAAATAAAAAAAAAAAGCAGCCATGGCTGCACCTCGGGGTTCGGCAAGTTCAGCAAGATGGAATCGCCCTTGGCCCTTAAAGACTGCCGAATCAGAGTGCCTGTCGAGCCGGCATTGCGCGCCAGCTGGCATCTGCGCAAGCCAACAGCACATTGCAAGTGCGGCGAACGTGCCTGTCGTCCCAGAGCCAAAGAAGCCCTGCACCGGTGTCCACATCTTGCTTGCACCTCTGAACGCAAAAACGCACAGGAGAAACGCAAGGCAATTGCGGCTCGGGGGGACTCAGACAGCTTCACAACAATTAGGTGGAAAGAGGAGTGCGTCACAAAGGTTATGAAATCTTGTTTGGGTTGAACCTTTAAAGGGCCTGTGCCGGAGTAGAGCAGGTGACTTTTCAACAGCAACACAAGGCTTACAATGCAAGGTTCATGTTCTAGGCGTCCTTGCCCAATGCGAAGTAGCCGGTGTCGCTAGGGTGTTACTCTGCTCCGAAACCCGCCAAAAGCCCACCAGAACACAAATTTGCGGTCCCACGCAGATTTGCTTAACATGGGATGTTACACTTCAAGTGCTCTCACCTTTCTACAGACATGTTTCAAGCGCACGAACCATTAACGTTCCCAACTTTCCCGAGACCGTCAGCTGGACCGTCAACTCAGCTTTGGGCGAACTGGATCTCCTCTCTGAAACTTCGTCTCGACGTCCTGTTTAATCGGGTTTCCCACCCCTTGGTCGAGATGCTGAGATGTATCAACTGCACTGCTGCCTATTCACCGCTTCCTATCTTGGAGTGGTGAATGAGAGGGTGGCAAAACGTGGCAAAGCTACCCCATCTCAGATTTGCTCCTGCTGGGGCCCAGTCTCGCCCAGGTGACTGTCCGCCGTCATCGCACAATGGCCCTTGGATGTGAACAATAACAACGAAAACCCAGGAAAACCCGTCGGGCAGTGAGCATCTGCGGGTTTTCCTTCTTGGCTGTAATTGCTTTTCTGTGGTGGTGCAGGATTCGAAGGTGTTTGGAAGCTCCAAATACAAGTCCCGTCAAAACCCCAAAACCTAAACAACACTTTCAAAACCACAATCCTTCGCTATTGGGAAGAGCAGGAGTGGGATGACCCCCCTTTTCAAAGACTGCAACACCGGTGCGCGAGCGCGCGTGGGACAACTCCAAGTGTCTTGGTGAGACTGCATTGCAGTAGACCTTGTGTGCCTAAGAGCCAAACCCAGAAAAAACATAGAATTTGCTCAGCTAACGAATGAGAAAGTTGGCCGGCTGTCTTGGGCCCAGGTCGGGTGGAACTGACCAGAAGCGCTTTAAGCATACTACTCGTACCAATGCTGTGACGAAGTCGGAATGAAAGGGTTTTTGCTGCAGATCCAATGCACGTTGGAGCTTGACGCCGCGAAAGTACGGCACTCGGAATTGGTAAACCATGAGCTTAACAAAAGTTCTCGACCAATGCTTGTATGTGTCTTCATCCGGAGATCTCGAGCACTCCAGTTGTAAGCCTTCGTGCTCCCATTTGAAAAATCTCCAAGCTCGGGGCAAACTTGCTGGAGATCGACAAGCCCAAAGATGGCACTCCAACCGGCCAGGTAGTGGTCAATGATGGGTGACCGGCGGGTCGGGAAAAATTAGTCAGAAAACAAAGCAGCACGAGTCATAAAAAAAGAAAACAAAAACATGCGAATCAGAAAGCCGCAGGAAAACAGGCATTGAGCTTGACCATCCAAAACTCTGAAATCTCTGAACCTTTCAAGTCCTGAAACTTTGAATACGCCGAATGCACCCTGCAGCCCTACACCCTTAAAAAACGAAGTCATGAACCCAGAAACATTGCTTATCAATGTGGCCCCAAGCCTCATAGGCCCTGGAATCCTTTGTGTCCGACGCAGAGCGCATAAGACATAGTCTCTACAACCCTGACATCTTTAAAGCCCACTTATCACCAAACCCCGAAAAACCCTGACCCAAACCCTAAAAACCCGAAACCCTGAACCCTAAACCCCAAACCCTGGCACATCTGTGAGCATACATAAACTTTTAGGACTTCCCAGATTTTGACGGGGGGGCCCTTCTGCAATGGACTCTGGGGGGCCTTATCTCAAAATCAGCCAGATTCGGTAAACCCTAATCCGAAACCATAAGCCCTAAACAAAACCCACAAACCCTAGCACATCCGAGATCATGAGCTTTCAGGTGTCTCTGGGAATGTCCTTCTGTTTTCGACTTGGGTCGACTCAGGCGGTGGGACTCACGAGCACTTTTCCTGACTCGAGGAGCAATTGCGAGAGCGCGATCTGCGCGGGTTCCTCTGAGCAAGCTTTTCCGGCAAGCCCGCCAGCCTGTAGCCCGGGGCAAGCCCGACTTGTGGTCTGGCACTCCTCGCATATTCTTTTCGAGATTTGCCTTGGGTTCATGTTCCCGAACCCAGGAGCCATGAAGGGAGCCATGAAGGGAAGTTTGCCATGCGAAGCCCGCCTTGCTGTACCTTTTTGGGGAACACAACCCCACCCCCATGGCTTACTAGAAGCGAAGCGAACCAACAGGATCTCAGAAGGCCTCGGAAGCCTCATTGCCTGCTAGTGCTGCTCAAGCGGCACGACCGATAGACAATACGGCATGGACTCGCGCAGTTTGAGACGAAAACGGCACACTTGGTTCGGCCGGCGTAGTTGCTTCCAATATCCATCAGTCTCAATCGCCACAAACCTTGTAACATGCGCCAACACACACCTGCATGGGCAATCTGCATGGGTGCGAAAGGAACTCAACCTCAAGGGCGGAAAATGTCAGCCAAAAATGCTTCATCGACGTAATTCTATTTTGGAGAACTTTGGGAACTTAGTCCATGGCATCATGTGCAAGTGCGTGCATCTGAAGACCGCAACGCGTCACAAGGACAACCAGTCTCGTACGAACTTAGCTGCTTCTATTGTGTCTTGTTGCCCTTGCTTTTGGCCGCCCCTAGACTCGCGAGGGCCGTCTGCTTCGTGCTGCACGTCAAGCCGGCAAGCCTGTGGACAGCAAGTGCAGTCAATCGGACAGGATCCTTGCAGTGTGTGAAGGCTGGAAAGCCGTCCGTGCAACAGCCCAAGGCTCATACCCATCACTTTCCCCCACGCGTTTTTCTCGACAACTCGATGATGTTGCCAGGCCTCAGTGCAGGAGGCTGGTGGCTCCCGTTACTACACAGATGTGCAGCATCCTTAACCATGTGAGATGCGAACCCAATGTTGTAGAAGGCCAGAGAGTGAGCCTGATTTGCATCTCACGCTGCAAACCTGCTGGAAGCAACTACTGGAAGCTGCACAAACTGTTCTCACTGTGCCCCCGACGTTCTTCAGGACGTAGCCTGAGCTCGACACCTGCGGTTGCCGATGCCGCAACAAGCCAACACATAGCAATTGACTCTTTCCCGCTGTCCACCTTGAGCTTCATGTCGGCTGCAGTCACACCGACGGCTGCTACCTGGCATGGCTTTACATATTTTCTACATGAGTTTTTACATGGTGCTGCAAGTTGCTGCAAGGGGTCAGCCATGCACTGCAGTGACTGCAGTGACTGCAGTGACTGCAGTGACAGGATGACCGGCTCTTCTGCCGGAATGAAACGCTCATCCTATCTTGCATTCGAGCCTTGGGAACCAGCATTCCTTTGAGCTCTTGCACCTTGTTGCGGACAGACCTCATTGTCAGATCCATCCAAAACTTGAAGACCAGGCGTGCCATTTTGTTTTGTTGCATGGAGACGCCTCGGTCCGAATCCTTTGAGAACAAATCGAACTCATCATCGCGTCCAGGTCAAGTTCTAAGATTGTTCACACAAAAAGCTATTTTCCACGTCAGCTGAATACCGAAGAAAAACACAGCTCGACAGGGACCAGTCAATAAGTTTTTCCAACTGATCCCGCTCAACAGGACTGTACGGAAGAGCGTCAACTGCAACTATGCTCTTGATGGGGCGAAGCAAGGCGGGAAGATTCCTTGATTGAATGCTCTCAATAGCTGACTTCCTTGAAGAAAGCAGGGTTTGAAGGATCTGGTGTTGGTGTCCAGAGGGTTTGCATGCAAATGAGGAACACTTCGATTGGTATGGCAGGCTGAATACCCGCCGCCAAAGCGTCAGCACCAAGGTTCACCTCCCAAGACAACGCGTCTCTTACACACTCTGCAATGCGGCAAAAAATTCAAGCACATTCATGCACACTTGAGCACTGCACTCACTAAAGTTGTGTTGCTGGACCTGGACAATCACAGCTATGGGCACGGGGTGCTTCTGGACCTGGACAATTCTGGAGCGGATTCTGCATTCATGAAACATGTCCTTCTCATTCCTTCGTACCTATACCTACCTACACTTCTTTGCACATCCTAAGCGTGGAAGTGATCTCTGGCTGAGCGGGCGGCCCATGTCTCTTCAGCTTGCAGGCTTCCATCATCGAGTCGGGGCTTCTTGGCATTGGGTTCATCATCCTCGTCATCGTCTGCTAGAGCCATTGGGCCTGACGTTTGCACACCACATCCACAAGCCCATGCGCCAGATCCGATGGGAGAAAAGCCTGACAGACGCGCCTCCGGCCATACCTGGTGGACGAATGCCAGGCGGGGCACCGCCCTTGGCACTTGAAAGATAAGTTTGAAACATTAGCGGCTGTCACATGGGCCGTGGGAGGAACTTAAATGCGCATCTAGCAGGAAAGTTTTCTGCTCTCCTCTTCTGTCACGCATCGCAACCCACCCCACATCACCCCATTCTGTATATCGTAGTGGGAACCAAGCTTGCAGAAAAAAAACAAAGTATGCCAAGAGATTGGTCTGGTTGCATCCCAAACCCTCGACACATGCTGAGCATGCGGCCATCTGTTGCTGATTGACGAGGGATGCTTGAGGCAACCTGAAGCTCTTCTCTAAGCTGCACTACTTACCGTAGAACCAGAAGGGCACAGGGGCAAAATACTCCAGCAAAATGCTGGTTCAATACGGGCAAATGTTCAGCACTGCGTTCAGTGTTCGAGCAGGCCTCGCATTAATTGTGGACACGCCCGCAATGGGACCTTGCTGTCCGCTGGGAAGAGCCTCGGCAAAGACATGTCAAGTACATGTGATGGTTTTTTGACGTCTGATAGTCGCCGTTTTGGAGGGTTACCTCAGTGACACGTTCAAGCCTTGCCAAACGCAGCCGAATCGTGGCCAGCATGGCTGCCGGGCATTCAACTTACTGCCAAGGGCAACACTACCATAACCAATGCAGACTACTCGCTTCACACTCGAAGTTGCTGGTGATGTTGCAGCGTGAAAAGACTAACAAGAGCCACGCAAGCCAAGACTGCAAAACGAACGCGAGGGAACGTGGATTTGTAAATCCGTACGCACACCGTACCTTCCAATCCTAAGCACGTCGATGTTGCAGCATGGGTCTTCAGTCACGGATGCTTGTCTTGTCCAGTCGTGGACGGAAGTCTGTAGGGATCTGCTTCCGGTTTTACATACTTTCATCCCTGTGGCATATAGTCATATAGAGCATCAGTTTCCTGAAGCAGCTGCCATCGTGTCATCGTGTCAAGGGGTTCAGCTGTCAGACTGTTGCTTGAGGCTTGGGCCGGCATGGAAGGTGCTGGCAACGCAGATGAACCGGCAGCACCAGGCCTTGCTGAGAAGATTTGGGCATTAGCTTCCGTGCGCATACGCGCGAACCCCATCATGACAAAGATGTATTGCGTTTCAGTTGTCATGGATTTCAACTTTCTACTCTGTCCTCTGACTACAACCGCAAATAATATCGATCTTTGATTCATTCTTGTGAGATTGCAATGAAATACAAGAAGTGAATCAAACCTTCAAGAACAGCAAGACAAGAACGAAGAGCTTGGAACGGCACACAAAGCAGAACTTCTAAGCAAATTATTGAAAGTTATAGAACTTAATACTCTTCTCATATATCATCATAACCAGATTTGAACTATAATGATTGCATTACATCTCCCCTACAAACCAACGCAGCAAGCAGAATTGTATATTCACAGCTTCTTGTCACATTTACAGGTCTTTCGCACTCATTTCGAGTCTTTCATGCCCGCAAATCTAATGGTGAAGAACTTCCCGCAAGGCGAAACCCAAAACCGTACAAGCTCACGAAACCCTGAAATACGCAGGCCTGAACCCCTGTAGCCTAAACCCTAAACCCCGAAACCTAAAACACTGGAAGCCCGAAGCCCTCAAGCACACAGTCGCGATCCCGACTGCACAAACCTTACCTCTAAACCCCGTTTTGCCTTCCACTGAAAAGCAAACACCAGTCACGATGCCCCCACAACGGCGAAAATCAAGCGCCTTTACTTGAAAGTGCCGCGCCACCGACACCCTGACATGCCATCCAAGCTACCCAAAGGAAAAAATCGAAAATCTGGTGTTTTTTGAACTTACTGAGAAAAGCGGTCTTGCGTAATCGGCGTGGTCACGACCCACACCGGTACCACGCGCGTGAGTGCTCCGTTTTCGCTTGCTCGTTTCATTCGTGTCTGGATTCTTTTAGGAAACATGGGGTGTGAGCTCCAGGGTTCATGAGGTGGATGATGTTCATCATCAGCATGGTCGAGGTTGTAGCGAGATTTGAAAGAGTTCTTGTGCTTCGTCCTTGGTCCCGAAATGTAAGACAAAGGTTTCAGGGGTTCAGGGCACGGATGCGTGCGCGGACTGTCCGCATTTTGGAGCATAGCCCACATACCTGGCAACTGTCCTGGGAGAACGCGGTGACCACGCCCGCTGCAATGCACGCTAGGGGGCCCACACCGATTCCCACGGGATCCCACGCATAAGGAGATTTTCCAAAGTGGACACTACGGGTGGCCCCCATGTCGCAAGACATCCAAACCTCTGGTGTTGACAACAGGTCTGTGCGAGCACCCTGTATCAGACCCGGCGGCTGAAGCGGTGCGAGGCAACCTGCGCTCGCAAGTAGCTGACGCCAAGGCATAGCACAAGTGCGATCTTGCAGCATGGCACACCCAATCCCATCCCGGAAGCCCCTGCAGAGATCACGGCGTGAGCCAAAACTAGCACATCACATATGTTGGGGCACATAAATAACATTCGCAGCTTTCCCACTTCTCTTTCTATGCTTAATGTCTTTTCTACTGACTTCACGACCGCATGAAATCAACTGTACAGAGGAAGATAGAGAAGGACAACTTAGGATTTTGTGATGGAAATCAATGGTTACTCTTGCTTTTTTCACCTATGAGTCAATTCCCAGACCGCTCTCATATGTTCACCCGTGAGCCACATCGTTACAAGACACATCACTTCCTTCTCTCACGTGTTGATCTACTCTCGCGAACTCAAACGCGAAACCACCATCAGACACGGGATTTCATTGACAGTCACAGTGCAGCACAAGAACTCACTCCTGCAGGTGAACACTGTTTAGTGGGCGATACCATCACCAGGAACTGACCAGGAACAAATGCGCTACATCTCAAGGAACATGCGGCTTGAGACCCTCTCTATCTTGCCCGTCTGTCCGGCAGCCTTCTTGGTTTTCAGACATGACGTTGGCAGGCCGGAATTAACGACCAACACGTTTTAATGCCCTTAGTCTCCTAACGATCGAAGCTTTAATAGCCTTTTCACGCGTCTTACCGTCTTACCACTGGAGTGCTGGAACGAGATTCACTAGAATCATGAGTCTTGTGTTTTCATCACCGAGCCTAGGGCTTCTTTTCTGGTTGTTCAGAATTACGTCTTGACTGGCTTTGGCGCCCGGCCAGTCGTTGCTAAGAAAGTCCATAAACATCAAAAACATGAGGGTCGCAGATTGCAGTACAGAACCGCAGAGAAATAGAGTTGCAAGAACTTATATGAGCGCGAACTCTATTCAACAGTGAACACAAGACCAAATAAGAACTTTCGACAATCAAACTGTTCTGAATGCGCGCACAAAGACGATTTCAAGCAACTCGGCTGCTGACTTTGAAGGCAAAGCCTTCTGTGCCGTTCCTGCATCATATGCCGTCGGGGGCACCATTGTGTGCGCCTCGGAAGGCCAAGTGCAGAGCTCATGGAATCATATCATACGCCTCCCTGTAAAGTCATATGGCATTCTGTTTGCCGCTCTCTTTCGCAGACTTGGAGAACAGTTTGCAGGTCACTGTCGGTAGGGTTCCACGCCGGACCGGCATCTGCACCAGCATCTCGTGCTGCGGCCTCAGCACCTGCCTCTGCGGCTTCTCGAATCTCCTCCTCCACGGTACCGAACAAGTCAGGCCTACAGGAACATCGAAGCACATTGCATTTTCTTGGAAGTCACCGCTCACGCTTGTCACGCTTCACTCAGATTGTCCGAGACTGCCGTGCCTTTTGGCGACAAAGCTCGCCAAGTTTGCCTCTACGTCATCTGCGAACGCAGACTCTTTCCTTCATCATGAAATTCATGCATCTTGACAAGTCTCCTACTGACTGAGTGTCAATTTCAGCACTAAAACGGGCATCAATGTCCTGGCTCTCTCTACCAGAGCATCCTTCTGGTGCTTCCACTTTGGATCTAGCAAGAGCACCTGAGAAAGCATTGAAAAGAAGGCAAGCGTTGACGCTGTTAGGCGACTTGCGAAGGACACTCTTGCTCGAGCAATGTCTCAGAAGGCCAGGGCCTTCAAATGATTGGACATCTCCTCAGCAGCAATCAACTGGCCTGGCGCATATATCTTGCGAGTGAATACTGCAGTTTGAGGTTTTAGGGCCTAAGTGTTAGGTGGAAAGGCAGCTGCAACTTGACAGCAATGCCAAGCGAACATAACAAACATCAGAGAATGATCATCAGTGGCACATAGAATGTTCTAGGCCCGATTGCGGTTTCAGGAAAAATGTTTGCTGCGATTTCTGAGCACCTACATCAAGTCGCCCTGCAATGCATCTGAAAGAACAATCCGAAGGGCGCAACGGGCTAGCTCCAGCATCATGAGCTGCACAGCATTCTGCTGCATCATTCTTTGGACATCTGCGAGAATCGATGTCATCAGAGCATCGCAACATGGTTGGGATTTCCTTCCTATTTTAATGTGCTCCCGGTTCCGGTCATGTCTTGCCCCGGAAGGATGAGCTCATGAAAAAACGATTGGAGATGCAGCCTGCCTCCTTTCATTCTTCGCAAGATGGGTTTGGGCTCTCGACATTGGGTGTGGATCTGAGATCTTGGTGGCCACTTGGGTTGTGCCTTTAGCAATCTCAGCTTCCCGCTGAGGCCTCTGAGGCCTTTGATGCTACGGCGAAGGAGCATGTAAGATGGTGAGAGGGAAGTGGCTGCTCCCTGTCTTTGGCAACCAGGCTCTCTGTATCAATCAAGCATGTGAAGGCTGTATGATGACAAGCAAAAGAGAGTAGCTGAGTCATGCAAGGAGACGGGCATTCTATATCTTGTCAGGATTTGGGGTCAGCTCCTTTCGTAATCCCAAGCCCCTCCTCTTCGGTTTAGGTCTATTTTACGCACAATCTCTATAGAACTTCTTTGCTCGGTTCAGAGCTTCCCACCGCCCATCTCCTTTCAGGGATAAGCTATGTTGTTTACGGGTCACGGCTTGAGGTTTCCACTGACCGCCTTTCTGGCATCAGCTCATTTCAACTATGCCCCTCGCAATATATCGCGCACATGCGCGCCGTTCCCTAGAGGAACATGTTCCAATGATTTCCACCTGTCCTGGCAAAAAACAGCTTGGCTTATGCCCAAAAAACATTGCATCTATCTCTTTGGTGTCATAATAACGACGATAACGTGGTCTACGCACAGAAAAAGCACAACAGTCACGCAATGATTGGGGGAGAAGTGTTCCCTGAACGGACCTGTGATTGGGCAGCGCTGCATCAGCCGCTGGGCACTGCCCTGCCGAAACAGCCGCGAACAGGATGCGGACGGGATCGGGACTAACACACCAAATGTCCCGCATCAGCTTTACCTGGTCTGTACTCTCGGTGTGTCGCCTACTGCTTAAGAAAAATGGACGAATTTGGGCGGCCTTCTTCTGTCGGACGTAGTCCTTTCGAACCTTCATCTCTGGCTCCTGGCAATCAACTAACATGTCAACACCGATTGTGGATGTAACTTGTTGCTGCGCTTATTCAAAGATAGTGCCTCATTGCATCGTAGGGAAAAATCATGGATGTTCATCTTGCCTGCATCGGAAGAGGGATCTCCGGCTCCATATCAATGGGCTCCTCCTCGGGGACCTTCAGCATGGCACGCATCTGCACGCATCTGTGTCTGACTGTCTGTGCAGCTGGCGAAGCTGACACAGAGTGTCCATAGAACGAAGGGAAGGCCAGCGGACATTTAAATAAAACAAGCCAAATACGCACAGAACTTCAGTACCATCTCAAATCCATGATGGGTCCGAGATGGAAAGGCTTCGGAATGGCTTCAAAGCGTGCGAACGTGCCATGGGCACTTCAGGTTCAGGTCTAGGAGGGCCACCATCTCCTCTTCTTCTCTTTGCTGCCTTTCCCTCTCCTCCTGGCATTATAGAGCATATGCAACACGTCCACTGAAAAGCACAAAAGAGGGGTCCTTCTCACGCTCTTCCCTTTCACGTTCTTCACGTTCCCGCTGCTCCTTAGGAGCCGATCGGGGCCGATCTTGGATCAAAAACGGATGACGCATACAGTGCCACACTCAGTGCACACATATGGCATTATGGCACATGAAACTCTTTTTGAAGCTCTCTGTGGTCAACTCTGAGGCTCCGGCTGCCATTTCCCGCTCTCTCCTTTCCCTTTCTTCCTTCTCTAGGTCAACAGCCGGCTCTTCCTGTCATGCTGTCCTCATTTACTAACATGCGAAAATTGCATCATGATTCCCTAGATCACAGCACCACCAGCAGCAAGCAAACTAGGCCAGCAGCACCCTGATCTCCTCCTCCACACCTTTTACCGGCTTCTCAATCCGGGCCTCTGCAAACATCGTGCCTGCCAAACAGTCAATGCAGGCAATGTCAAGAGTCCTGTCTTGTCGCAAACAAGAACAACGAGGCCTGCTTGCTCCAGAGGCGCTGGAGCTCCCTTTGGAGCATGAGTTGAAGGATCGATTGGTGCTGCCTTGAGTGGTGTCTACGAGCGAGTCAACTCTGGCGCAAGAGATTCGGCTGAGAGCAATACAAGCTGCAGAGTATCATCTTCTGCAGTGAACCTTTGTGGGCAAACCGCAGCCAAGAACATTGTCGTGAGGGCTAAGAATGTGTAAAATGCCGATGTCCAAGTTGATGGCTCTATCGTCTCCACTACGACAAAATCATGCCAATCGATCTGTGCCATCTGCTCCTGCGCATAACACGACGGGAGTCGACAGCGCAGGATGCCACTGAAGCATGGCTCGCATTTGCACCTTCTCCTCCTTCACCTCCTCCTCTCGGCCTGGAGTCAAGACGTCTCAGACGCAGGCCACCTTTCTGATCTCCTCTGCGGAGCTCTGCGGAGCTCTGCGGGCTCTGCGGGGCTCTGCGGGGCTCTGCGGGGCTCTGCGGAGCTCTGCGGAGCGCTTCCGAGCTGCAGGCTCAACCGGTTAGCTTCCTCCTGCTCATCCCATGCAAACCGTGCCATGGCCTGCCAGTATTCCACCAACAACAGCTGACATTTTCTGACACTAACTGACATTCTGAACCGTGGCCTTGTCAACCACTTCCTGTGGGTTGCCAGTACACTTCTTCAGCTTCTCTACCTTCCACTTGGCTTCCATTTGCTTGCAGTGTTCCGACGCTGACGCACGCTTCTGCATAATGAATGCCGGCCAGCCCAACCTCATCTTTGTTGGGCATCAGGCACTTGGTGTAAGCCTGAGCACACTCATTCAGACATTCCTGCAGAAGGTCCTGAAGGAAACAAGCTTCAAAAGGGTGATGAGACACCAGCATCCACTAAAGAAGTGAAGTAGCCGAAAAGGGCATGGGTAGGCCTCAGTCTCCACACTCTCATGGCTCTCATAGTGCCGAAAAAAGGAAGTTGAGGATCGGACTTCAAGAAGTCGAACTGCGGATTTCGACTTTCACGCTGTGTCAGTCCGATCAGGAACTTCTGGCCTTCAGCTGACAAACTTTTGTGGAAGTTGGCTCATATTCCATAGATACTTCAGGACCACAGCTGTGCCACACACCATTTCTGGCGACGAACTGCGCTGTAAGCTTGATGATATCGGTGTCCATGGGCGCCTGAGAGCCATCACTGTGACACACTCAGCTCAGCGTGACCAAAGCCGCATCTTGGGCCACCAACAATGTAAGGATGGTTGACAACGTACCTGGCAGTCATGTCACAGATGATTGTCGTCACAGCTGCTGGGACTGCTGGGACTGATGGGACTGATGGGACTGATGGGATTGCTTGGGCTGCACTTGCATCTTTAAGAGCAACTTGTGATAAGAGCTTGTGCAGGGTGGCTGCAAGTCTGAATGGCAACGCGTGACTTCATGTTCCAGGCATATTCTTTTGGTGGGCTTTTGTGTAGGAAACCACAGCTTAGCTGAGCTAAACACCTGGCTGCCAGGTTTATGGCGTGCTGTAGCTCGAAACCATGGAAGGTCGTTGCATCCGCGATACCAGATGCATGCCCAAAGTCAGCATGAATCTATTGTGTATATGAAGAACTCACAAACGACAAAACACTGTATGTGTGTGTATATATATAAACTGCAACCCGAGTGGCTGGTCGGGTGGTGGTGGCTTCACTTGCTTCTTCTTCCTCGGTTGAGCTAGCCGAGGAAAAGACTGGTCCCAACAAGACCAACAACGCAGCAAAGCGGCTTCTCACCCATGGTCAATGCCTTCAGCTGTTCCTGCAGAGCGTGAACAAAAGCTGCCACCACCACGCTCAAGCGATTGTACGAGCAAATGCGATGCCCCACCTTTTTCAGCCTCTTGGCATCCTCCTTGGCCTTTTGATCCTCGTGTAGACGGGATTACCAAAAACTCAACAAAAAAAGAATCGTTGTGCGCGTTTTGACCTCTTACTTGCAATGGGAGGTCCACGAACTATCTGCGGATCGCTGATGTTTAAGGCTGATGCTATGATTGCCTGAGGCACTTCGGGCTTTGTCTCCTTCACAGAGCAAAACATTCCATTTGTGTGAAAGCTCACATAAGAAAGTTGCCATCACAGCGCCTCAACAACACCGGTCTTGAACTCCTTGACCTTGTGTTCGTAGTAAGGCCTGCCGACAAGGGCAAACAGTTTTGCCGTATTGACGTGCTTGTCCGGGGCCTGTAGGGATTGTTGGGCAACAAGAACGCGAACCTCAGCGTCCGTCATGCACTCAATCTCACAAAAACACCGACAGCTCTTCTATTCAACCCTTGAATTCATCACAAGGTTCGTCCCGGATTGCGCAACAATATCAAAGCAAACAATGCCAGCAAGTGTGCGGAACAGCACAAACAGTTGTCTCCATCACGACGCGAGTCCAGGGGCTTGGTGTGGTTTTGCTCGCGAAGCACTCGCTGCTCAAAACCTTCACCTTAGCAAAAGAGTTCACGATGACATTGCACAAAAAATGCCCACGGTGCTAACTCTACATGGATTAGCTTCAATTCGTTGAATTTCTGGGGTCAAAGCCGCACTTGGCCACGAACTGCGCAGTCTTGTCGATTACCTGGGCAAGCACCGTCCAAACTCATGGCCAAATCTTCTCGATCAGGTTGCATCACATGAAACCCGTAGCTTTCAAAAAGGCCTGACACACCTGAGAAGCAAACGCCACGAATATCTGGTGGAGGGTAAATAAGCCCAACCTTAGCAGCAAAGCTTTAACAAGAAGCGTCACAACATTGAAAGCCCATTGCTGTGGACGGTCCTGGGTTCGCAGCTCCCGCATTGCTTTTGTCCTCATCGGGCCTCCATCACGGCCCATGCACAACAAATCCGGAACTATGTGTAACAGAAACTTAAGCTCCGGGCATGTTGCAGCGACCCAGGAAGCTCCCGGTCTGAGTCGGCTGCCGAGCCACTAACAACAGCTGCGGTACACGTGTGTCTTGCACAGATTCTTGTTTTTGTGACATCGACAACAAGCACGGATCGGAGGATGCCTGTCATTGCCTGCATAATTCTCCATTCCAACAAACGATGGGGCATGTCCGGGCTAGCGTCCTTCAGCCTTAATAACATTTAATAACACAAAAACTACTGTATATCTGCATGCTGAGTTTGAGGTAGGTAGGGCGGCAAGCGGCTTGCAGCAGTTTTGCAACATTAGCTGGAGCCGGCCGCCCACATCCCGGATCTCAGTGCTGCTCCGAAGACCATCATTGCTGAAAGCTCGAATGGAGGAAGTAGGCTTACAGCAGCCGAGGCCGGATGGTGGACCATGTGGCCAATCATAGGCACGGCGAGGGAAGGCGAGACGTGACCAAGTGACCTCCGGGTGGCGTTGAAGGCATGGGAGGGGGGGAGCGTGGGAGGCGGTCACCAAAACCAAACGAGAGTGGCTCCGGAAAAGCAGGGACGTGACATTAGCGTCCTGAAGCACGCCCATGCCGGGACAAAACAAATGATCCACACATGCGGAGAGACACGGAACCGGAAATACGCAAATGCTCAACATTGCGCAGAGGCGCCCGAAAAGACCCAAGCACGCCGAGAAAAGCGACACGACAAAAGCCAATAGCACATTAAGGCAACAAACCCTCCACAACCCGAACAATAGTGCACACACGAGGTAAGAGGCTCAGTGCCTCGGGTGTTCTGGCTGAAATCCACCAGGTCGGCGTGCCGAATGACAGGCAGCGCCGGTTCGCGTGGCCGGTCCTGCAGCTCCGGGCGGTCCCCCACCGGGCTATCTGACGGCGCTTCCGAGCGTCTCTGACGTTGAACTCCAGGGCCATCTCGCGACTTGCCCGCGGCGCCCACCTCCTGCACGTCCTGGGCGATGAAGCCCAAAGCGCGCCTCGGGTTGCCCTCCGTCTTCTGGGCATCACGGCGTCGAAGACCTCCTGCAGCTCCTAGAAAACCCCACGGGCTTCACATTCGTCTTGTCCGGTCCGACAAATTCTGGAAGAAATAAATGACAATGACCGCCGAGCCCGTGTTGCTCTCGATGATGAGATTGGCCTGCCCCGCCCGTCTGCGCCTGGTTGGGTGCGAAGAGCTGCACCTCCCAGGCCTCGAGCCCACCCTCGCCCGAGCCGCATTCCAAACAGAGCCGTGCGTTGCCGACAGGCGCGACGTCGCTGCTGTTCGACGTGGCCACGACCCGCAGGTCGCCTTGCACCTGCACGTGCGTGGAGCCGCCGATGAGGTCCTGGCAGTTCCCTGATTCCCCCGCCCGTCACCGTGAGGTCGCGACAAGCTCAATGAAGCCCCCCCTCAGAGGGCCCTGCACGTTCAGAGCCCCGTTCACCACCGTTCTGCCAAAGCCCTTGTGATGGTCAGCTGCGTGTCCTGGATCCCGAAAGCGCAGAATTCTGACATGAGCCTGGAAAAAGACCTCGTACGTGCTCTGTGGAGGACTGGGGATACCCTCCCTAGAAAGAGACGGCTGTCGTGTTTCTGGCGAGAAAACAAGTGCTTGGCGCCGCAGAATGCACAAGATGGAACCTTGAGGTTGCAACTGCGTCTGGGAACGGCAATTGAGGGAAATCACGGAACGTCAGCCCGAGCCGCCCAGTACCTGCAGCACGTCTACAAATAAGTAAGCATATCTTTATTTATATATATATCTCTCTCTCAACACATATAATTATGCATGTGTCTATCCCAGACAACGCAAGGACTGTTACTGAAGAAAGCTTGCTCGCAGATTGAGCAGCCTCAAGGCGCAATCTGCAGCTCCGTGCTCTCAAGTTTAAGACCCTGCGTTTGCCGCGAAGGAGGCTGCGGTTGCAGCAGATGGCGACCCGAGTCTGGTGCGCTCGGCTTTGAGGCAGGCTGTGGTCACTCATCTGGCGTACGATGCACCTCACAAAACATCGGCGCTGGGGGGTCCTCCACGTGGGCCGCAGCCTACTCCAGGAGGCGGGCGTGGGGACTACAAGCGCTCGCAGCACCTGGGGCAGCGCTTGGGCCTTGCTGGCCGACGGGCTGCCTGCCTACTCACGCAGGCCTTGGGAGGTGGTGGGGTTGCAGCAGAGCCTAATCACGAACAACATCTCCAGCGTCGGCGCCGTGTGGGCGGCCGCCGTGACAAGCTCACTCGCTGGTGGTGCAGTGATGACCTTTTCCAAAGCCTTGAGGCTCGTTGCAGCCGTGATCATGATCATGATTCCTGGCAACCTTCCTTTGCCGCTGCTGGGCGGGCGCGGTTCCCTACCGCTGATGAGGCGGCCTACCCGCCACTGCTTTGTGAACGGATTGCCTCGCTTCTGGCAGAGACCTACCCAACTTTGCATTTGCAGAACAACACGTAGTGGCACGCAGGTTTACCTGGACAAGCAGCCTCGCTTTGCTCGACCATTGGTTGCCATGTATTGCGCTTACGATGTTTGGGCTGTGCCTTTGCAGGACGCTCCGTTGGACGCGCTGCTCCAGATGTACCCAAAGGGCGCTCGCATCATTCGTCGCAAACTGGTCCAATTGGGGTTGGTGCGGGTTTGCGTAGTTTCAGGATATCATGCCTTGAGATCGCAGTTGCATAAGCTGGATGCTTTTGAAGTGGTCACTTGTGGGAGTCCTGAGAACACGTGTCGTGGTCATGAGACGATTGAGAAAGATGAGGATCAATTCAACGTGGTTGGCTTGATACATAGCAACTCTGCGATTTGCGCGGATCGAGCTGAGCTTCTTATGGTGGCCATTCCCAAGGAACCCGACGACTTCGTCAGAGATGCAGTGAAGGCCGGACACCCGCGAAACTTGCTGGCGGAGAGTCGGAAAGGCGTAGCTAAGGAAGTGGCAAAGAATATCGTCATGTCAAAAGATGAAAGAGACAAAGTTGCTAAGCCGTGCTTGGAGCGTTGGGCTGCGACCAAGAAGGCAACTGAGCGCGCAGGGCAGGAGCTCATGAGCAAGGCGCCTGAGTACATTCAGCGAGCTTCCAATGGCAAAAACGTCTTGTTATGGAAGGCAATATTGGAGGAATGTGATTTTCCGGACGAGGATTTGTGGCAGGCTCTCCACCAAGGTTTTCGTATCACGGGTTGGATGCCTGATACTGGGCTCTTCGTCAAGAATGTCAGACCTCCAGTAATGTCAATCGATGAGCTTTTGTCGCAATCCAGGTACAGGACGCCAGCCACGTTGAGGAGCATCGAAAATGCAGAAGCTGACGAAGCAGCTTTTGGCGCCTGGAAGGAGACGCTTTCGGAACTGGAGGCGGGATGGCTCTTCATCGATGAAAACCCAAATCCTGTGGAAATCATCGTGGCAAGGAGATTTGGCCTGCAGCAAAAGAACAAACTTCGGGTGATAGATGATGGAAAGATGTGCGGCCTGAACCTGACCTGCGGTCTTCCTGAACGATTCACCCTTCATGGAGTCGATGTCATAGCGGGGGCATTGCTGGAGGCCTTGGCGTTGGCTGAGGACGGCGGAGTGGCGCTGCGTGGCATAACTTATGACCTGGTTTCGGCGTACAAGTTCTACCCACTTCATCCGGACGATTGTGCAAAGGTTGCGAATAGCTGTGAAGGACGTGGAGTCGGGAGGAGTCGCCGTTTATGGCTCCAACGTCTTGGTGTTCGGTGCCACTGGCTCAGTGGCGGGCTTCCTACGCATCTCTGCTGCGATTTGGAAGGCCGGTCATGCTGGGGGAGCCGTACCTTGGACGGCTTACTTTGATGATTTGTCCGAGAGGGATGCGAGGACCAAGTGGACGCCATCGTGGACGAACTCTTTGGTCTCTTGAATGTCGATTATGCACGCACGGGTCGGAAGGCCACCAAGTTTGGAGAAACATTTTCTGCGCTGGGCTTGCTGTTCGATCTGAGTGATTCCCGAAATGGTAACATAACCATTCGACACACAGATGAACGTCGGCAAGAACTCGTGCAAGAGGTGGGGCGTTTCCTTGAAACTGCCCATATGACGCCGAAGGAGGCTGAAGTGCTCAGGGGCCGACTTCACTGGTTCAATTCCTACTTGTTTGGCAGAGCGTCGTGTGATGCATTGCACTTGATCTCAAAGCGGGCTCTTGCAAAGGACGACACTACGTCACTACGTGGTTGAGTGGTGACCTCAAGTGGGCTCTCTGCGTTGTGAAGGAATATATGGAAACTGCGAGGCCATTAACCCTTACTGCTGCTGCAGGACGGACCATGTACCTGTTTACTGACGGATCATACGAACCTGACAGTGACATGCCTGCTGGCATAGGGGGCATTCTTTATGACGAAGCAGGGAATCCGACATTCTTTTACAGAAGGCAAGTACATCGCAGTGACTTGCAACGTCTTTTGGAGGACTCGCATCACCCAATATACGAGATTGAGCTGTGAGCGGTTGTGATGGCCTTTCGAATTTGGGGAAACTTGCTCCGAAATTGGTACTCTGTAGTGTACTTGGACAATGAGGCGCTCAGGCAGCTTTGATATCTGGCACGTCTGGCACAGGTTCAGGACGACGTTTGCTTGGAATTGAGGCACAGCTGGAAGGCGAGATCATGTGCAGACCATGGTTCGGTCGGGTGGCTTCGCGTTCGAATCCAAGTGACGATCCGAGCCGAGGGGTGTTTGACCACCTTGTCCGTAAGGGGGTTCAGAGATCGCAACTTGCCAGACCAATGTCCAATGGCATGCACGGGTTGTGGGGGGAGAAGCGGGTGCATGCACGTGTGTGGTGCGAGGTTTTTGTGTTTACTCAAATGTGTTTGTTGTTTGGGAACCATCACACTAACCGCGCCTCCTTGGTTCAAGCCACACACAACAGTGCAGAGCATCGTTTAGCTTGCTTCAGCTTTATTTTTCATGCATGGCATATAGCTTTAGCTTTGCTTTCAGCTTAATTCTATACTCATCTTTGACTTTTATTGCGTTTATATGATCTCTCATGTGTGCCTAGCTTAGTGGGGCGGGGTAGCTTGCAGTTCCTCACGCCCGTGAGAAGACCTGCCCACAGGGGCGCACATGGACTGCGTTGGCCTGTGAGCCATCAGGTGCACCGCAAGGTTCCAACTCAAACCTTGGCATTTGGAGTGGCCACAGCATTCCTCTTGCTTGCGTTTTTGGTGCAGCTTCCAAGTGAAGCCCGGCATGTCAGCTTGCAGTACTTGCTTGTCGGAAACAAGCTCGACAAGTGCTTCGAGACTGCAGCATTGCGTGCAGTCCTTCTGTTTTGGAAACAATTTCAACCAAAGCTTGGATGATGTGGTCCTGCAGTCTTTGAGCTTTGGAGACGCTTTCAAACAGAGCCTGGTGAATGTGGCCTTGCCTGGCAGCTTGCAGTTCTTGCGTTTCAGGGTCGCTCTCAACCAGGTCCTGGAGTATGTGGCCTTGCCTGGCAACTCGCAGTCTTTGAGCGTCGGAAACAATTTCAACCGAAGCTCGGAGGATGTGGCCTTGCCTGGCAGCTTGCAGTCCTTGAGCTTCCGAGGCTATTTCAACCAGAAATTGGCGCAAGTGGCCTGGCCAGGCAGCTTGCAGTCCCTGAGCTTTGGAAATTGGCTCAAAATAGAGCTTACCGAATGTGGCCCTGACAGGCTGCAGTCGTTCAGCTTCGGGCGTCAGTTCAGTAGGAGCTTTGAAGATGTGGCTTTGCCTGGCAGCTTGCAGTCTGAGCTTTGGTGCCCATCCCAGCCAGAGCCTGGAGAAAGTGGCCTTACTTGGCAGCTTGCAGTCCTTCAGCTTCGGACATTGGTTCAAACAGTTCGGATAGTGTGGCCCTGCCTGGCAGCTTGCAGTCTCTGAGCATGTTTCAACCAGAGCTTGGAGATTGTGGCCTTGTCTGATAGCTTGCATTTTGTAGCTTGTCCTGCCTCACGACACGTCAACGTTCTGCTCGAGCATCTTTGGCCAGGTTTTAATATGGTCAGGCCAGATACGCACATTCACGTGGTGCAGTTGGCACTTGCCTCTGACTATGCGCTCTTTTTCTGGGTGAGCCTATTCGTGCAGTGCGAGAGATGGTCGGCTCACCTGTTTTGGAGACAACCAATATGGGTAGTGTGATGTGCCAGCAGCTTTGGGACCAGTTTTGGTAGTCTCAGCTAGGGATGATCATGTTTGTGCAATGCTGTCAGATGACGGTCCATCTGTCTTGGAGTCAAGGACTCTGGGCAGCGCATTCGGAAGCTTCTTTGTTGGTAATTTCCAGCATTGCGGTGCCACCTGTGTTGGCATCGAATTTTCCCATCGACGTTTGACGAGCCAAATAGCGCTTTCTGGGACTGGATTTCGCCTGCAGGCTGCTGACTGCATTCGCAGGTAGGGCGAATGTGGCCTTGCTTGGCAATTTGCAGTCCTGGGCTTGCTTTCAACCAGAGCCTCAAGAATGTGACCTTACCTGACAGTTTACAGCCCCTGAGCTTCGGAGCTTTATTAGACCATAGCTTGTCGAATATGGCCTTGCTTTGCAGTCTGCAGTCTTTGACCTTCGGAGTTTCTATCAAGGAGAACGTGGCTTTGCTTGGCAGTTTGCAGTCCTTCAGCTTCGGATGCTCGTTCAACAAAGCTTCAAGAGTGTGTCCTTCCGGGCAGTTTGCAGTCCTTGTGCTTCGGGTATGCCTTCGACCGGAGCTGGGAAACTGTGACTTTGCATGGCAGTTTACAGTCCTTGAGCTTCGGACAGTCTTTCACAGTCTTTCATCCAGAGCTGGGCGAATGTGGCCTCGCCTGACAGTTCGCAGTCCTTGAGCATCGGCTCTTCGTTCAATCTAGAGCTTAGAGAATGTGGCCTTGCCTGGCAGTCTGCAGTCCTTGACTTTCAGAGGTGCTTTCAACCAGAGTTTGGGGCAACCAGAGCTTGGAGAATGTGGCTTGACTGAGCAATTTACAGTTCTTGAGCTTTGTATTCGTTCAAACAGCGCTTGAAAAATGTGGCTTTGCCTGGCAGTTTGCAATCCTTGAGCGTCGGGGCGTTTTTACCTGACATTTTGCAGTCCCTGAGCTTCGGTGATTTATTCAACCATAGCTTGTCGAATATGGTCTTGCTTGGCAGTGTGCAGTCCTTGACCTGCGGAGTTAGTTTCAAGGAGAACGTGGCCTTGCTTGGCAGTTTGCAGTCCTTGAGCTTCGGATGTTCGTGCAACCAGGGCTTGGAGACTGTGGCTTTCCTGGCAGTTTGCAGTCCTCGTGCTTCGGGTATTCGTTCAACCTGAGCTTGGAGAATGTGACTTTGCTTGGCATTTTGCAGTCCCTGAGCTTCGGACAGTCTTTCACAGTCTTTCAACCAGAGCTTGGCGATTGTGGCCTGGCCTGACAATTTGCAGTCCTGGAGCTTCGGATATTCGTTCAACTAGAGCTTAGAGAATGTGGCCAGAGTTTGAGGCTACCAGAGCTTGAAGAATTTGGTTTTGCCTGGCAGTTTACAGTCCTTGAGCTTTGTATTCGTTCAACCAGAGCTTGGAAAATGTGGCTCTGTCTGGCGGTTTGCAATCCTTGAGCTTCCGGGAGTCTTTCAACTAGAGCTTCATGAAAGTGGCCTTGCATGGCACTCCGCAATCCTTGCGCTTCGGATGGACGGAGGCGCTTTCAATCAGGGCTTGAAAACTGTAGCTCAGTAGCTCTGCCTGGCAGTTTGCAGTCCTCGAGCTTCGGGGAGTCTTTCATCTAGAGCTTCGCGAAAGTGGCCTTTGCCTGGCAGTTTGCAGTCCTGAGCTTCGGATGGTGGTTGAACCAAACCTTGGCGAATGCTACTTTGCCTGGCAGCGGGCAGTCCCTGAACTTCGGATAGTCCTTGAGCTCGGATATTCGACTAGAGCTTGGAGAATGGCCTTGCCTGAAAGCTTGAAGTCCTTGAGATTCAGACATCATTTCGGCCAGTGCTTGGCGAATGTGGCAGTTTGCAATCCTTGAGCTTCCGGGCCTTGTTTCAACCAGGGCTTTGAGAAGGTGGCTTTGCCTGGTAGTTCGCAGTCCCTGAGCTTCGGATTCGTTCGACTAGAGCATAAAAGAAATTTGGCTCGGCCCGGCAATTTGCAGTCCTTGAGCTTCGGGGAGTCTTTTTCAACTAGAGCCTCACGAAAGTGGCCTTTGCCGGGCTGTTTACAGTCCCTCAGCTTCGGATGGACGGAGGCGCTTTCAATCGGAGTTAGGAGAATGTAACCTTGCTTGGTAATTTGCAGTCCTTGAGCTTCAGTTTTCCGTTCAACCTGAGCTGGAGAATGTGGCTTTCCTGGCTGTGCAGACCTGAGCTTGGAGAATGTGGCTTCCCTGGCTGTTTGCAGACCTTGAGCTTCGGATATTCGTATAAAATTAAAATTTTGAAAGATATTGGATGTGAATTACAAAAAATTCACAAAAATAGTGGTGTTCATTGTGATATTAAACCAGAAAATATTATGTATAATAAAAATAAAAATAAATGGACATTAATTGATTTTGATTGTTGTACATGTAATAATTCAGAAACAATTTTAAATGTTATTGTTGGCACTCTTGGATATATGGCACCACAATGGCGAATGTGGCTTTGCCTGGCAGTTTGCAGTCCTTGGGCTTGGGACAATATTTCAACCAGAGCTGGCGATTCCAACCAGAGCTTGAGGGGGGTCCAGCTCCCTAGCGCACTGCAGATATGGATCCTCAGGTAGGCGATCAACCGCAGCTTGTAGGGGACCCAGTTCCCCGGCACCCTGCAAACGTTGACCTGTGGACATAATCTCAACCAGAGCTTGGAAGGGATCCAGCTTCCCAGCGCACTGAAGACGTTGACCTCCGGATGCTTTCTCAACCGCGCGCTGCAGACATTGATCTTCGGAGAAAGATTCAACCAGAGCTTGGAGGGGATCCATACCCATAGTGGCATGCGGACATTGACCTTTGGATGTGACTTCAACCCCAGCTTGGAGGGGAGCCAGCTCCTCAGCACCCCGCATACATTGATCTTGGGTTGTGGCTTCAACCAGAGCTTAAAGGAGATCCAGCTCCCCGGCGCCCTACAGACATTGTCCTTCGGACGTGATCTCAACAAAAGCTTGGAGGGGATCCAGCTCCCCTGCGCACTGCAGACATTGACCTTCGGCTATGGCTGCAACCAGAGCTTGGAGGGCATCCAGCTTCCCAGCGGACTCCATACATTGACATTTGGACACCATGTCAGCCAGAGCTTGAAGGGGATCCAACTCCCCAGCGTGCTGCAGGCATTGTGCGCTGGTTATTGCTTGACCAGAGATCGGAGGGGATGCCGCTCCCCTGTGCACTGCAGACATTGATCTTTGGCTATCTCTTCAGCAAGAGCTTGGAGGGGCTCTATCTCCCCAGCGCACTGCAGACATTGACCCTCGAACACTCTTTCAACCGGAGTTTGAAGGGGATCTAGCTCCCCAGCACGCTGCAGATGTTGATCAGGATTTGCATGATGGGATCCTGCTCGCCAGCGCGCTGCAGACATTGACCCTTGGAGACACCTCCAACCAGCGCCTGGAGGAGATCCGGCTCCCCATCGCGTTGCGGACATTGCATTTTGGACGTGAGTGCCATCAGAGCTTGAAGGGGATCCGCTTCCCTAGCACCCTGCAGACAATGACCTTTGGAGATGGCTTCAACCAGAGCTTGGAGAGGATCCAGCTCCCTGGCGCCCTGCAGACATTGTTCCATCGGAACCTCCGGCGCAGTCGCGTCTTGACCAGGCGCAACTTGTTGCGCCTGTCTCTGCGCCGCCGTCAGTACCTCCGGCGCATTTGCGTCAGGTCCAGGCGCAAAGTGATGCGCCTGGTTCTGGAGCTGCTGCCACATCGCTACCCGAGCCTTCTCCTCCAGTGTCACCTCTGGTTGCCTCAGTTTTGCAGTCCGTTCAGGATTTGGGCCAGCCTTTCTTTTTTGGACGTGTGCGCGGGTGCTGGTTCTCCTTTGAGTTCCGAGTTCCCCAGGCAGGGGGTGCCTTGTCTTTCGGTGGACATCCTGATTGACACATCTATGCACATTCTCCGGGATGAGTTCCTCGAGCATTTGCTGCGCATTTGCACATCTCGCCAGGTGCTCCTTGCGCACGCGGCCCCCCCCTGCAGAGAGTACTCCCGCCTGGAGCTTCTTCCTAAGGGGCCGCGAGCACTGCGAACGTTTTCTTTTCTCAACGGCCCTGCCATCCTCTCAGCGTCCCAGGCACTCAGGGTCCAGGAAAGCCCACTGGTCTTCGTGCGTTGCGTCCAGCTTTTGCATGTGTGCTTTTCTTGCGGGGCCCAGGTTTCTTTGGAACAGCCCCCAAACCGCATGGCTTGGCTTGAGCCTGTTGCGGCCAATTTCCTCTCAGCCACCAATGCCGATTTGGTTCACGTGGCTTGCTTGTGCCGTCGGCCTTAACATGCACAAAGCGTGGCTCTTTGCCACCTCCTTCAGGGCTTTCCAAGCACTTGCGTCGGAGTGTGGACACACACAGGGCTCTCATGTGTCTTTGCAAGGTCTTCGTGATGAGGATGGCAATTTTTGCAGCCGCGCATCGGCGGAATATCCCTCAGACCTTGCGGTCATGTATGTGGAACAGGCCCTGCCCCTCTTTGAGACTGGGCGCACATCGGGCAGTGCGCTTCCTCTGTCGTCAGTGCCTTTGCTGTCTGAGCTGCAGCTGTAAAGCGTCGGCTACAGAGGCCTTTTTCTCTGCAGTGCGGTGCTCTATGCATTCCGGAGCTTACGCTTGATAATGATTGAGTTTCCTTCAGAGCTTGTCAGGGCTTCTCTGCTGATCTTTTTACGGGCATCATGAGAGGGGTGCCCCTTTGCACTTCGGAGCTTGTGCTTGCACATGATCCCCGTCCCCTCAGAGCTGGGCATCAACGCAGTGTTGTGCTGTATCTCTGAGCTTAAGCCTCTGGGACCAACTCCCTTGTGGTTTAAGTAGCCCCTGCGAGACTTGCCTCCCACCAGCCGGGCCCGAGGAGGGCAAGGTCTCGAAAGTTTGTTATAAATAGGCTGGTTGTAGGAATCCCTTGGGAGCCCGATGACTTCATCACCCAAGCCATAACTGCCTGACACCCTCGACACATGATGTCCGGGCGCTTACATCATGTCTGGTGGGGCCTTGTCCCCCCCTATGTTTTTGCTGCACGCGAGGGGGTGGGGCTCGGAGCTTCACGCGTGCTTTTACCTCGTAGTACGCGAAAGTACTTTTTCGCTCTCAGGAGCCTTTGGGTTTTTGCAGAGTTCCATGTCGGTGCTCTGTCCTATTTCTCCCACACCCGGGGTGCGTCGCTTGTGAATATTGCCTCAACAGAAGACACAAGCACTTCAAGCTCCATCGAAGGCGATGCTCCAGAGCCGCCCGACCAAGCCTCTCCTGGCCGGGTTCTTCGCACCGAGGCCGCCGCTTCGCGTCCTTGGATCCTTAGGTTCCAGCTTCATTTGGGACAGTCGCTCCTCATACATTTGCTAGGTCCTCCCACCTCACAGTGCACGGTCCTCACTGATGATGGGTTTTGTCTCACAATCCCTTTTTTTTTTCCGGTGTTGTGGCTGCCCATGGCGCGCGGTTGCCTAGCTTCCCCCATGGTGTGGGCCCTCACCCCTATGGTGGAGCTCCATGGTGATTCAGGCATTTCCCCGCTTTCGGGCTTCTCTATACTCTCTTGCTCTGCATATGAAGCGAGAGAGGTGAGCGTTGGGGTCGTGTCTACCGGGCGGCGTGCGGTCCTTGTCCCCCGTCCGGCAAGGCCTTCCCAATGCAGAGCTCACTGTCTCTCGTGGCAATCCTATCTCCCCTAAGATAGTACGGCTGCGTCTGCAGGCCAGCCCACGCCAATGCGGTTGCACCTTTCTTTTGGTTGCCTGTTTCTCTTGCAGCGCCAAGGCCCTGCGCAGCACGCCTTTTGCACGGTCACATTTTCCTGCGGAGCAGCTGTCTAAAAGTGGGCGGTAGACACCACTTCATCATAGCACTGAGCTTCATCTGAGCCTCAGACAAGCTTTGCTGCTCTCTGAGCTGCGGCTTTAAAGTGTCGGCCACAGGTGCTTTTTTCTCTGCAGTGCGGTGCTTTCAGCATTCCGGAGCTTCCGCTTGATAATGACTGAGTTTCCCTCAGAGCTTGTCAGAGCCCCTTTGCTGAGCTTTTTGCGGGCCCCTGAGGGGAGGGGTGCCCCTTTTGCACTTCGGAGCTTGTGCTTGGACGTCATCCATGTCCCCTCAGTACTTGGCACCAACGCGGTTTTGTGCTGTATCTCAGAGCATTCCGGAGCTTCCGCTTGATAATGACTGAGTTTCCCTCAGAGCTTGTCAGAGCTTCTTTGCTGAGCTTTTTACGGGCCTCAGGAGTGGAGTGCCCCTTTTGCACTTCGGAGCTTGTGCTTGGTCATGATCCATGTCCCCTCAGAGCTTGGCATCAACGCAGTTCTGTGCTGTATCTCAGAGCATTCCGGAGCTTCTGCTTGATATTGACTGAGTTTCCCTCAGAGCTTGTCAGAGCTCCTTTGCTGAGCTTTTTACGGGCCTCAGGGGAGGGGTGCCCCTTTTGCACTTCGACATGATCCATGTCCCCTCAGAGCTTGGCATCAACGCAGTTTTGTGCTGTATCTCAGAGCATTCCGAACTTCCGCTTGATAATGACTGAGTGTCTCTCAGAGCTTGTCAGAGCTTCTTTGCCGAGCTTTTTGCGGGCCTCAGGAGAGGGGTCCCCCCTTTTGCGCTTCGGAGTTGGTGCTTGGACATAATCAATCCATGTCGCCTCAGAGCTTGGCATCAACACAGTTTTGTGCTGTACCTCAGAGCATTCCGGGGCTTCCACTTGAAAATGACTGAGTTTCCCTCAGAGCTTGTCAGAGCTTCTTTGCTGAGCTTTTTACGGGCATCAGGAGAGGAATGCCCCTTTTGCACTTCGGAGCTTGTGCTTGGACGGGATCCATGTCCCCTCAGAGCTTGGCATCAACACAGTTTTGAGCTGTAGCTCAGAGCTTTAGCTTTTCGGAGCTTCTCCATTGAGCTTTCGACGAGGCTCATGGGAGGGAGTACCCCACGCTTTTTGCATTCTTTTGCATTCAGAGCCTCTTCATGCAGGTGTCTCTTGCTTCACAGACTCAGAGCGGTTGAGCTTCCACGTCACTCTGCAGTGCGCCAGCTCTCTCCCTGCCTTTTACCTCAGGTGGACAAACCCATGGGTCAGCAGGACCCGGGTTGTGTCTGGTATGCAGCAAACACGGTGGGTCCTCCACGAGAGGTTCATGTTCCCTCAGGCCTTGGCATCGTTGCAGTCTTGTGCCGTGTCTCAGCGCTCATCGAGGCCAGGCACTTGGCCCTGCATAAAGTCCCGACCTCGAAGCGCATTTGGATGAGGGTGTCGGACCCGTCCACCGCTCGCCTTAAGTGGTGGAGGTTCCGCCTCTTTTCTTCCCTTTGCAGAAACCCGCAGACGTTCCCATTGTGTGTGATGCCGCTGATGCACGTGCAGATGGGGATCTTGTCGGGATAGGTGGCTTTATGAGTGTCCCTCACATCAAGTGTCGTGGTTCAGCCAATCCTGGCGTGTGCCTGACCTCTTTTCCCTTGGAGGGCCTTTGCAACTTCCGGCTCACAAAGACATCACCTGCTATGAGACTTTGGCCCAGCCTGGTCTCATTCTTTGCCTCCACTCGGCGGTGCCTTTGGCACGGTGGACGGTCCGACTTCGCACCTTTTCAGACAACACGGGTGCAGAGGCTGGTGTTAACAAGCTTTACAGCTCGGCCTTTCCTTTGACAGTCTTTCTGAAGCGGCGGTGAATGCTAGCTTGCATGACTGGCATTGAGCTCGATGTCTCTCACATACCTGGCGAAAAGAATGATGATGCGGACCTGCTGCCCCGTCGGGGTGATGAGTCACCGCCCTTGCCTGCCAAATCTCCACCCAGACGTCCGAGTGGACTGCAGTCTGGCGCACTTTTTGCATTTCCGCTCTGCTGTACGTCGTTGGCCTTCCCGTGTCACGCTGCGATGGCATCCGCCATATAAATTCTCCGCAAGCAACTCATTTGAAAGGGCCTGGCATAGTCTGCGCTCACTTAGAATTTGGGTAGATAGGCCCGGCGAGCTTTGACTTTGCCAGTTTGAAATTGGTCATATATGCTTCAGCTGGCTAGTGGTAGGCTTTGCTTGCTTCCGCTTTTTACTCTGAGCTGCTACACCGGCAAAGTCAAAACGAAGGGCCCGCAGTGAACTGAGCCGTAGCTTCGAAGGGTTAGCTTCTGTAGCTTTGCTTTGGATAGCTTTTAGGGCTTAGCTTTAGAACAGCACTTTGTGTGTGGCGTACAAACTATGAACGGTTTTTGTGTTTACTCAAATGTGTTTGTTGTTTGGGAACCATCACACTAACCGCGCCTCCTTGGTTCAAGCCACACACAACAGTGCAGAGCATCGTTTAGCTTGCTTCAGCTTTATTTTTCACCCACCCTCCTCTCCCAGTGACTGATGCCTTTGATTGGCGCTTGTTTCGGAGCTCGAGGGGAGGTAGCTACGTTTCACCTTTCGCTCCCAGAGCTCTTGCCGTGGCTTCCAGCCTGTGCCACTAGCCAGCGGTATATGCTTTGGAACTTATTCTTATGGCTTTTGGATATCATTGTAAAGTATGGTCATATATGCTTCAGCTGGCTAGTGGTAGGCTTTGCTTGCTTCCGCTTTTTACTCTGAGCTGCTACACCGGCAAAGTCAAAACGAAGGGCCCGCAGTGAACTGAGCCGTAGCTTCGAAGGGTTAGCTTCTGTAGCTTTGCTTTGGATAGCTTTTAGGGCTTAGCTTTAGAACAGCACTTTGTGTGTGGCGTACAAACTATGAACGTCATGGCTCGTGCCTCCGTGTGGTGTGAGACCGTTGGTCCATACACGTATGCAAGTACTTCACCGCGACTTAGCCCAGAGCCTCTTATGAGAGAAAAGAATGAGCGTGAATCTTAGTGATGTTGAATCATGTTAAGGGCATTGAGTCCAGATATTTGGGATTACCATATGTGTGAAATAAATTCAAATGTATTGGGATTGCAACGATGAGAGTTTGAGTGGATTTCTTTTAAAGAATAAGTGCAACAATCCGAAGGATGTTCACTTTATTCTGGAAAAGAAATTTGTTGTGTTTCGGGAACGAAAAACAACAAACTCAAAGTCTTTTTCGGGTGTCATCCCAAGGGAAAGCGCACAAGTGCACATGCAAATTTGCAGTCATGGCATCGCATGGTTCGGTACTTATGCACATTTATACTTGTGAGTTGCGCCAGAGAATGCCATCTCAAGTTGGGGCATGAGAGAACCGTGAGGTTTTCTTTCTTTTTCCCACCCACCACCCAGGGAGAAGCGGGTGCATGCACGTGTGTGGTGCGAGTCATAGCTCGTGCCTCCGTGTGGTGTGAGACCGTTGGTCCATACACGTATGCAAGTACTTCACCGCGACTTAGCCCAGAGCCTCTTATGAGAGAAAAGAATGAGCGTGAATCTTAGTGATGTTGAATCATGTTAAGGGCATTGAGTCCAGATATTTGGGATTACCATATGTGTGAAATAAATTCAAATGTATTGGGATTGCAACGATGAGAGTTTGAGTGGATTTCTTTTAAAGAATAATGGCTATTGGCTTCCTGACAGCAGGAATAGCAACGACATTTTTCCACAACGTGGCTCCAGCTGACAGCTCCGCAACCTTTAGCTCCATGATTCGGCACTCATGCCCATTTTTGGCCATTTGGACCACCGTGTCCCGGTCTGCTGAGATGGAGTGCAAATTGGATCTCTTTAGGGCGTTTTCGTCGGATCGCATTAGTGGCTCGCCTGCCTTCGTACTTAAGGTCCATATTGAACTTGCTGGAAAGGAATGCGCGTATGGCTGAGCAATAACCTGTCTCATGGGCGAATGTGGCTAAATGTGGCTAAGAATCCACACCCTTGCTTGATTTGCCGCGAGTTAAGGTGAAACCACAGGGTTCGGTTGATTCGACCGGCGCCCGCGGGAAATCATGCTTCCAGAGCCATAGCTTCCTTTCATGCGGTGCATGTTGGCAGTCCAGAACCTGAATGTTAGAGTTTTTCGAAAACGCCCGTCGTTGTTGCTGCACTTCCGATGTTGTTGCACGCCGAACTCGGAAATCACGGAAATGACAGTTGAGTGAAATTACGGAAATGACTTGTGGGGTCTTGCTGGCACCGCTGACAAAAAAGGTGGCCGGGCACGATAGGAAAAAGCAGACTGCTGGCAACAGACCGCAAGTCAAAAAAGGCAATCATGCCGCTGACACTGCTGGCCAGCAGCACCAGCAACGGCAGCGCCAGCGCCAGCAGCACGAGCACCAGCTGCACCAGCACCAGCAGCAACACCAGCACCACCAGAACTTTTCTCGTCCTGCCAAAACACACAGTATTCCCAAGCACCGTGCTCAGAACAGCACAACCAAGAATGTGTCCAACCCCATCATTCACTCACTTGTCAGCGCGCCCGGCCCTGGCATGTTTCAATGCTTCTTGCATGCTACTTACCGTTGCCGGGAGGTCCGCCATCGGCTCACGTACTTGACTTTTGTGCAGAAGCCACAAGAGAATCTCGAGCAGAGGCGATGTCATAGCGCTGCGACGCCAGCTCAGCACCTCGTGTCTCTGCACGGACGCGAGGAGGACTCTGGCTCGTCGCCCGGCTTCTTGGCCCAACACAACCTTCTTGTCTGCGCAGTGCGCAAAGACCACCTGACAAGAATCAGGAATGCGCAAAAGGTCATCAAGTCCGTCACAAAGCCAGGCCAAACAATTGAGCGGATTCTCCACGGACACGCGAATGCGTCGAGCGAAACACCAAGCAGCAATCTTGCCCACAACAGCATAGAGCAGATTAGCCTGCTGAACACGCAGAAGGTTCGTCCCGGAAAGACCCCCGATGCCTTGAGGCTCCCGAACGTCTTCCACCCATTCAGGAGGTTTAGGGTCCTCAAAAGCACTGTCGAAAAGATCCAAACCTGGTTCGGCAAAGACTTGCTTCCAGATTCCTCGCTCCCAAGGAAATTGCAAACTCTGAGGTCGGCTAATGGATGTATCTTGCAATGCACTCGACAGCAGCACAGAAAAATCTATCTGAGAAGATGAAGATGTCCCGTCTCGCCCCCCACAGAAAGACTTCGAACCACTGTCTACACTGTCTACACAGCAAGTCCCCGAGAAATCGCCGCAGCCACAATGAAGCGGGTCAAATTACGATGGGAATACCAACTTTGCGCCAAAACCAAGCGACGTTCACGTGGAGTCAAGCAAGACCAGACCGACTCAAAGATGGCAGGACTCCACAGGTCCGCCAAAGTGAAGATCCCAACTATGCGATCTTCAAGTGAAGCGGCCGTGCTACTCGACTGAAAGGAAGGCGTGGGCAAAATCAGTTACAAAGCAGGGGTCTCTAGAGAACCTCTACCTCACTAGACGTGTCGGGACTGCAAGCTCGGACCGTGCACACGCCCCGGGACCCAGACAATGTAAGCACGACCTCACCCGACGCGAGAGAGGACTTAGGAGGCTCAAAAAGAAAGAAAACCTCACGGTTCTCTCATGCCCCATCTTGAGATGGCATTCTCTGGCGCAACTCACAAGTATAAATGCACATGCATAAATACCGAACCATGCGATGCCATGACTGCAAATTTGCATGTGCACTTGTGCGCTTTCCCTTGGGATGACACCCGAAAAAGACTTTGAGTTTGTTGTTTTTCGTTCCCGAAACACAACAAATTTCTTTTCCAGAATAAAGTGAACATCCTTCGGATTGTTGCACATAGCTCTTGGAATACCAATCTGTGACACAACTTGTCAAATTAAGCCCAAGCCCCGGCGGTGTGCGATTGTTGCTGACAGCCTACGGCCTCTTCTGGCAATAGCACAAATTTTAGTTGCTGATCAAACACCGACCGAACTGGCTTGCCTTGCCAGTGGAGATTGAGCAACCTGGCGCCGTGCACGAGCAAATCGCCGGCTTGGACCTTGCAAGAGGCACTTGGCACAGACCGCGGATCACACCCAAGCTCATTGCCACCTGCCTTGAAGGAGCTGCAAACCAACGGCGCTACCCGCTGAAGACCTCTGCAAGCACCATCGGGCAAGCACCACCAACTTGCACACGAACCCACATGACCCATTCGGTGACCCAGCGGTCGGGCGCTGGTCGCCTGCACTCGCTTTCCTGGAGCAATTCTGTAACCTTATTGTGTCCGGACCATGCTTGAGCCATAAAATCAAAATAAAACATCTCGAACGATTCATCTGATAAAAATGAATCCACATTCATGATTCTGATCTCTGGAGTCACGGACTCACACTTTTCACACTGTGGGGCGATAATCACGCTTCCACATGTCTTCTTCACCGGAGCTTGTCCGACGGTGGTCAATGTTTGACCGCATCATTTTCCAAGCCATCATATGACGGCAAATGTTCAAGCCCCTACGGGCTATGGTACTATGCGCTCAGTGGTTCCGCCGTTGCGCGTCCTTGCAGATCGGGAAGCAGCAGTCAAGTCGACCACTCGAAGTGTAAGTTTCATTCACTGAGCTCAAGTCGCGTCCGAACGGGACATGAACACCGTCCATCTTGAGCCTGAATTGGGACCTTCTGATCGAAACTCCCTGCGCGGTGAAGACTTTGCGCACAATCTGTCCTTTGAGATCATCAATAGACTCACTGGTGGACAGGCTGACAATCTGCGGCCCCGGCAAATGCGGGATATCGTACACCGTGAAAAGCCTGTTCAGTTGTGCCTCATTGGAAGCGCGCTCCTTAGAGACTCTTGCGGCTGAAGGGAAAAGACAAAGTGATTGCAACATGTCACAGAAAGCACGGACATGAGCACATGACAAAGGGCTCAAAGCGTTCTCCTTTTCATACAGGGGAGGCCCACACACGCGAAGCCAGAATTGCTTAGATTTTTGATCCCAGATTTGAAGTCACGCAAGCTGGCAAACATGTGTACAGTACAGGAACGACTTGGTCTCCTAGGACTTGTTGTGAAAATCAAGCCCCAAAAAAACAATCTCGAAACCAAACGATTGTGGCCTGATGTGGCCTCAAACCCACACGGTCTTGCTTTGTTGCGGCCTGTGGCCTGAAAACCACACGTTTGTGGCCAGTTGTGGCCTGATGCCTCAAAAACACACGTTTGTCGCCTGTTGTGGCCTGACGTGGCCTCAAAAACAGACGTTTGTGGCCTGTCGTGGCCTTGTTGTGGCCTCACGTCGTATTTTCCCCGGGAAAAATCGCATTTGTGGCCATGGGGACTCGGGACCCTATAACACTATTGAAAGGGCCCCCGCGCAGCAGACGTTGCATGATACACAAGAAGATTCGTTGTTGTGCATGACAAGACAGTCTGGAAAGAAGTGTGTGCTATTGCTTCTGTGCAAAGACAAGCTCATGCGTTCAGGTTGGTGGCAGCAACGGAAGGGCAATGAAGCCATCCGAGGACCCACCAGAATTTCAGTCCAGGTTTTTTCCCAAGTCGCTTATCTTCTTAACCTGAGACATTGTTTCGAAGACAAGTTGACAGAAATAGAAACTACGGTGGGGCGCCGTGGATTTCACCACTCCTCCGCTGCCCGTCACTGCATCACTTTCTCTCATTCCGTCTTCCTCGCTTCCTCACTCTCTCTCACTCTCAGTCTCACTCTCTCTCACTCTCACTCTCACTTTCATTCTCACTCTCATTCTCACTCTCTCACTTTCACTCTCACTCACTCTCACTCTCGCTCTCGCTCTCGCTCTCGCTCTCACTCTCATCACTCGTCCACACACACCAGGGTCGATGGTGCTACATTCAAAATGCTGTAAATGACAGGTCTGACCCATCAACGGTCCGTTAACCGCCGCAAAAACCGAGATCGGAAGTCCAAGTGCACTTGTGGCTTCACCAGCCCCACAACCTCCCATCCACAGAAAAAACCCACAAAGACGTTACGCTTCAAACATGTCTTCACGCTTGTCCAAGGTCAATGTTTGACCGTGTCGTTTTTCCATATGACAGCGAATGTTCAATGCCCTTCACCTTATTGACTGTGGAGAAATGATACACAAAACTCTTTTCAAGACATCGCAAAACCTAAGTCAAGTCTGTAGAATAACTCTTGAAGGCTCGTCAGTAACATTGGCTCAGCGCCAACTTTGCCAACCACGTTTCTCTTTTAACAGATGTCGAACTTAGGTTCAAAAAACCGAGTTCGGCCGTTGGAAGGAGGGAACAACGTGAGGAAACTCCAAGTGTGTTGCGAATGCTCTTGCAGAACCTTTCGACGGCACCACGGGCCACTAACCATGGTCATGTGACTTGTCGGCTGTGCGCAAGATGCCTCTGATTAGAGGCTCTCAACTTGTGAACTGGCTTAATTATCATGACGTTAAGGAAAATAAGCAATGGCATTCCAAATCCCTAGCCCTAACACACAATTTACTCTTTTGTTATATGGACGGAAGGCGACTGTGCGTTTTGCTGCCACAGCTGTGAGTTTTTGCCCACGAGGGCTGCCAGCCAGAATCATGTCCGCACTTGAACAAAAACCAACAAATGTCAAATTAAGCTGCATGACCGTGTGTACCTTCTTTGGGGCAAGAGCAACGTGGCCTTGGACTTTGCCATTCTTCGCGGGAATACGCCTTGGACAACAGGCAACATCCAGCGGCACTGTGCACCGCCTGGGGCATGATCTTTAAACTTCTCCGTCTTGTCCTCGACCATGCTGCCTGGCGAGCGTGACGTTGGACATTTTTCAGGTGCAACGCCACCAACCTTGTTGAAGTTGAGCGGGCAGAATGCGAGCAGGAAATGCGTTCAGCAAAGCAGCTGCTTTGAGCAAGTGCGTTCTCCAGACCTGAGCTTCCATTCTTAGCCTTTTCAAAACAGCGCCGGATGAATTACACACTTCCTGTTGTCAAACTTTGAGGATCTTCACAGCACACGTCAAAGTTTGATTCTCATAGTTTGATCTCTCTGAGAGCAGAAGACACTGTGATCTTTGGCCTAAAAGTATAAAATCAAACACTTTGACTTTGAACATCAGACTTTGATCCCCTTTGACCCTTCAGAAGGGACTTGAAGCTCAAGCCCCCCTTGAAGCCTTGAAGCCCCTTCGAAGCCCCCTTGAATCCCCCCAAAACCAAGCAGAGTTTTCCAAAACCCTTCCCGAACCTCGCGGTGTCTGACTCACTATGTCCCACTTGAAGGTGACGTTTGAGCGTGCTCCACTTCTGTCCAGGCCATCGCAATGAATGAACTTGCCGATATCGCACGACCTTATCCGTGCTCAGCAATTTCTGTCCACGCTCCCAGATGAGGTGGGCTGTCTGATCTGCTCCGGAGGGTCAGGGCAGCAAGTGGCTGCTGTGAGTTCAGGGTCAAGGGTTCAGGGTTCGGGGTGTAAGATTTCCGGAGAGACAAGACCAAGTCCCTTCTCCCAAAGCACTGTTTCGCGTCAAGGGTTTAGATTCTGGTATTTAGGGTAGAGTTTGGCCGGAAAATTTTACGGAGCCAGTTAGTCCTTCATCCCAAAGCACCATGCTGTTCGCACAAAGGAGCATAGTCCTTGTCGTAGTCGTGGAGCTGATGCAGCAGAAGCAAAAACAGTGAAGGCGTCTGCAACATTGCTGATCCTGGCTCGCAAACTGGAACCCAAAGCAGACACAGATTTTCATGGGGGGGAGCGGGCAATCATGTGAACTCTTCCTTCTCCTGATGCTAATGTCACTCTGCCCAGGCCAACATCCTCGCTTATGGAATTTAAGTGTCCAGGTCCAGCCCTCCGTTCAACACCAACAGGTCTGCTGCCATTGCAAGGTAAGACCCTCCAAACTGTTCCAGGCACTCTGACTTGTTGTCGAGCATGCAGGGATTAGCATGCATGAGGAAGGACATCCGCTTGCAGAAGGAGGCCGTGTTGCGGAGCAGCAGAAGGACTGTCTGTGGGTTAGAGAGGTCCGCTAGGGCAGCAAGGCAGAGAAAACTTCTCCACCTTATCCGTGAACACGTTACAGTAAGACCTGTCAGATACGCATTCCATGCTCTGCTGCTTCTGCCTCAGACTGCCTCACTGCGGATGGAGCAGGTGAATACAAATTACGCGTTGCTGGGTTCTTAGCTGGTTCCCATGCGGGCACAGCTGCGGTTATTGCGGCTATTGCCTAAAGTTGTTTGAATCGGCTGGAAGTTTGACTTTTTCAACTTTACTTGTCTGCCTGGACTTGGAAAGCTTGTCTGCCCTGTCTCAAACTTGTCGATGCTCCACTGCTCATTTGGAGAAAGTGACAGGCAAAACTTCTCTGGCTGAGTTCCTTTTCCGCGCGTTTTCGCCCCACCTTGTCTCCGCTTTATGCCAGATTGCCTTGACAGCCGTCTTGCCCAACACCTTGGCCTCTGCACTGTCATGCTGCCTTGGGTCTACTCCGCGTGGAACTGAAGCTGGTCGCGCTGGCAAAGACCTTCCGGGGGTTTTGGGGGGGCTTCACTTCTGAGCATTTCCACACCAAGAGCAGCGGGGGTTTTGGGGGGACTTTGCTTGTGTGAGACTTTTTTTGCCTAGCGTGGGCGCGGGGGTTTTGGGGGACTTGCTTGTGTAAGAATTCTTGCCCAGAAGGCGCGAACGCAGCCAGATGTTGGACAGCTACGACTGGAGCAGGCCATCAGCCACCAGTCGGGGCTGTGCCTTCGTTTGGACCTCAGTTCTACCAGATGGGAACCCCCTCAGACGGCACCACAAGAACCCCTTCAAGTTCCGAATATGCAGTTGCCCGTTGCACCTGGAGTAGCTTAACAGATGGAGTTCACGAGAGCAATGCTGCAAGCGCAGGACGAGCAGATCCGACAGCAGGCAGCTCAACTTCAACAGATGAGTGCCATGCTTACGCAAGCATTGCAGCTTGCAAGTGCGAATGCTGCCAATGCGCATATTGCAGCAGCTGCAGCTTCATCGTCGACGAGTCCTACACCTGGAGGAGACCCCTCAGCAGCACCTGCGAATGCATCGACTCCTGTGGACATGGAAGTAGACTCTGGTGTACGAAACAAGAGAGCAGAGGGCTACATTCCACAGTTGCCTCAGCTGAACTATGCGTCCATGACAAGCAGACATGCTGAAATCCGAGTTTGGACAGCCTACAGAGACGAACTTACGAGTTGGCTTTGTTTGCTCGACGACCGCTACGCTACGGAATTGCAAGAAGCGATCAGTAGCAATGTGGAAGTCTTGCAAGTGAGGCTTGAAGCCGGGAAAGCAGCCCGGTCAACCAAACTTTGGTTTTTGCTTCGTCAGTCCATGAGCAAGTTCCAACGTGGGCAAGATTTGGTGCATCTCATCGAGGTGAAACAAATGGGAGCAAGTGCCGGATACGAACTCTGGCGCTCGTTGAACAACGAATTGTCAGTTCGCTCCAGAGTGGAGGGACAGGCCCTCCGCGAACAGGCGTTAGGCCTGGTGCCACCAAAGCATCTCAAGCGACCACTTGATGTCGCCAGGTGGTACACCACCGAGCTTCTCAAGTTCGAGGCGCAGGTGAAGCATCGCTTCCCGGAGTTGCTCATCGGAGAACAAGAGGGAGTCCTGTGCCTGATGAAGCACTTGGATTCTGAGACCAAGAGATATCTGCTCCTCCATCACTCAACAAAGAGCATGGGTGAGCTGATGACTGGTTTGCAGTTTTACGACGAGCAGCTTCGTGTGATGGACTTCCAGAGAGAAGGAGCATCCGGGTATGCGAATGCCTTCAAGGGTGGCAGAGGCGGAAAGGGCGACAGAGACAAGAGCAACAAAGGCCCCAAGGGCAACCAAGGCAACAAAGGCGAGAAAGGAGAAAAGGGACTGAAGGGCGGCAAAGCGAAAGGAAAGGACAAGAAAGGTGAGCGAAGCGGAAAAGGGGACAAAGCTCGAAGCAAGAGCAGAGAGGCGAAGAAGACGGATGTCTGCCGGAACTGCGGGAAGACTGGACACTGGGCACGCGACTGCTGGGCACCTCCGAAGGACAAAGCCGCAGCGGCAACGAACCAGGCCGTTACGACGCAGTCAGAGGCACCATCATCTTCATCGTCTACTTCGGCGAAAGCAGCAGCACAGCCCACAACCAAGGGCAGTGGAAAAGCACAGTCATCAATCAAGACGTTTCTGGAAGGATATCACTTCGGTATGATGCTCACGAACCAGGTGGTTAGTTTTCCTTCAGATGATCGCGTTTACTGGTTGATTGACTCTGGTAGTTCGTTCCACATCATCACGAGAGAGACGCTTGAGAGTGATCATGTGAAGGTCCTTGCATGGCTTGAAGGACGCCCGAAGTCGTATGCGGAGACTGCGACAGGAGATTCCGTTGAAATTGGCGGATCGACACATGTTTTGGTGGAAGTTTGCTTTGAAACCACCACATCAGCATCACTGAAGAGCAGTTCTGAGCATGAGGGTGACGCTGTGTACATGTGTAGGGCTAGGTTTGAAGCCGTCATTTCCGATCAGATCAAGCACAATTTGCTGAACATCAACTTGCTTTGTCAGAATGGAGGTTGGGAGCCAGCGATGTGCGACCAGCAGGGCGTAATTACCGTCCGAAAGCACGGCGTAACGCTGAAACCAACCATGTTTGCTTCAGTTAGTTGGCTTGCATCAGTTCGGAATGACCATCCTTTAGCGCTGAAACCGCAGGATTTGATCGCCAAAACGGAACAGTTTCGTCGAAGTCGGTCTCGCAAGTCGTCTTCGAGTCGTGATTTTCATCGTTCGACTTCGAATCGAGGTCATCGCAGCTCTGCGAGAGTGTGTGTTGTGCCCGAAAACCCCGAATTGCTGGATGTTTCATGTCCTGATGAGGTAGTTGATTGCGAGTTTCAGACGAGCCACGAACATGTTGACCTGGACCAAGGCGAAGCTAAGGACAGACTAAGGACAGTTGGTGACGTTTCCGGCTCTGCGAGGGATCAACTTCAATTTTTCAGTCATGTGGATACGCCAGTTGTTCGTGAGCTTGATAGGGATGAGCGCTTGATTTTTAGTGAAGACAACAGCGTTATCTCACACAAGCAACAGGACAACAGCACCACACCAGCAGTCGAGTGGCTTGTATTTGAAAATGACAGCAGCGTTATCTCACACAAGCAACAGGACAACAGCACCACACCAGCAGTTGAGCATCTTGTGCATGAGCATGGTAGGGAAACAGTTGTCTGTCGTGCTTGCTTGGAGGATTTCCCTGATGAGGTTGAGACTGGCAGCTTGGATTGCTCAAAGAGGCGAAGTTTTCCTAGAGCAGGACAGATAGGAGACCGCCGCTATGGATCCGAGTGCCACGATGCAACGGAGCATTCAAGAGTTGGAAGGCATGCGCCAGGGGGCGAGACGCAGGAGATTGATACTGTTGGAGGCCAACGCCGCGCAGCACGGCATAGAGCTTCCACAGAATCTCCGAGAGGAGCCCCAGGCAACGTATGCCGAGGCGGAGTCCACTGGAGGGGACGAGATGGATCTGGATTTGGATTCGGCAAGGGTGGACCCTTCGACCTCATCTCCTTCGATAGAGTACATCATGGAAGAGACGGAAGCGGCGGAGGCACCGTCGTCCCACACTGGGGTGAGGGAATTCCAAACGGATCCTTCGATGTCAGAGGCTCCAGCCAAGGGACCCGCTATGGTGCTGATGAAGCCGACGCCGAAGATCAAATCCAAGGAAAAAGCCAAGGCCGAGAGACCGGTGCGGAATTTGCTGCCGGACCATGTGGATCAATCGAGCAGGGGAGTCGATCCTCGGGAGCCATCCGGCCCCACGCCGGCATCGTCAGCGCCAACACGGAGAGGAAAACGGCGCTGGGCGTCGACAGGCTGGATGACGTGGATTGCTCGTCGATTTGGAGGAGCTTGGACGGCACAAGCTTCGGGAGCCAGCGATCCACCGGATACGCCGGTGACGCTGTTTTGCCTCCTATGCCAGAAGTATGTCACCGAAGCCCATTTGATGAGCGAACCACACGAAGCCAACATGCAGGGCTTCACGCAGACCATCTCCAAGGAGGGCCTCCACGTGACGCAGAGCCCGGTGGATTGGGCCACATGGGAGCAAGCTCTTGCGGAACCAGAGCAGCTGGAACTTGGAGTGACAGAGGGCAAGGCTCGCTCAGTGGTTGCGCTGGGACCGAGCGAGTTTCCTCAGCCGAACCCGAAGGAAACAACCGCGGCAGCACCGGCGAGCCCAAGGCCAGGACCATCGACAATGGTGGTGGAGATAGACGAGTCCGACGAGGATTGGGGAGAACGGAGGCCAACCACAGGGGTTCCAGCTCCAACGACCCCAGCACATCCGGAGCATCCCCCTATCTCCATGACGCAACCGCCGGGGGAACCGGTCAGCCCGACAGCAGTGTACACGGAGCACCGCCGGGGCCCCGAGCCCAGGCATGCGAAGAGCACTCTCCGAGTGACACCTCCATGGCGGGAATCACTTTCCAACCTGGGCTATCATGGTCCGTATCTGCAGCTGCATCTGAGCACACCAGGCCACACCTCAGAAGGGCTACAAGCCCTCGGACCTTTGAGGGAGAGCTTCCTGCGGATGCAGGTGAAGGACCATGCCCAACTGCCGGTCAGCTTGACACCCCCGGAAGCCGCCAGCGACCTCTCCAGCACGGTGATGAGGATGGCAGAAACGATGGAAACAGGAGCAGCGGGGACATTGGCACCGGCAGGAAGGCCATTCAACACAATGAGCCTTCGCGCTCAGCTCGAGGCGGGGGTCCTCACGGGCCAACAATACGAGGACCGGCGCCGAGCAAGGTCGCAGGACATACAGGCTGCGAGGTCGGTCGCACCAAGGCTGGCGCTCCCGATACCTCCGCCTCCTCCAGTTCCGCGGCCCGAACGCACGCCCGAAACCCCAATTCCGTGGAGTGGCGCGCCGTCGCCTGCATTCATGGAACTTATCAGGCGCCGCCGAGATCGCCAAGAGCGCGATCGTTCTCGCTCCCCGTCTCCCTGAAAGGGAGTACGGAGAAGATCAATCCAATCCTTGCAGCTTTGTCCCAAGACGAGAGAAAAGAGCCCGATACGCGACAGCCACAACAGCAGTTTGAGTTAGTCACTGAAGAAGGAATTATTGGGGACAATGTGCGTAGTAAACAGGCAGAGCTTCAGCACCACATGCAGGGACACGTACCATACATGTCTGACTGTGAGTTTTGCCAGCGCACTAGAGGGACCACTCCAGCCCGAAAGCGTAGCGACCTGAACCCGAGAGAGTTTCAGCTTGACCAGTGCTTCTTTCGCAAGCTTGCATTCATCGTACTGGTTCATACCATGAGCTTTGCGATTGCAGTTTGCTTTAGACCTGAGGGAGAGAGCGCAGCAACAACAGCAGAGCATTTGCATCCCTGGGTCAGGCACTTTGGTGTGAAACAACCGCATTTCATGTCTGATGCAGAGGGACTCACGAAGAACATCGCAGCGAGGCTCGCTGATCTTTGTGAGGGTACTGAGGACAGCTTTGCACCCGAAAGGCATGCACCAGCAGCAGAACGAGCCATTAGGACCCTGAAAGGAATCGTAGCAACACATGAGCTTGAGTTGCGTGAACATGGCGTTGTTTTGGATGCTGAGTGTGCGGATGTTTTCGACCTTTTGTTTCAATACGCAGCACACACGCGCAACAGGTTTTCAGTTTCTGTAGGGTCGACCATGACACCCATGCAGAAGATCCGCGGAGATCGCGTGCGACCGCAAGTCACGTATCCGTTCGGTGCGGTAGCATATGCTAAGATAACGCGGGCTAGAAGACCTGACGCGGATGCCAAGTATGCTCGAGGGATCTACTTGGGACCAGTGCTTGGGAGCACAGGTCATGCCATGGAAATCCGCTTGGATAGTGGGGAGACGAAACGGGTGATCGCGCCCGGACTCAAATTGCTCTACCCGTTGCGTTTCGACGCAAATCTTCTGCCCGGTGCAAAGGCCCTAGATGGCTTCGTGCCCCCGCCTGAAGCACCGAAGACCAAAGAGCTGTTTCTCCCATATGTTCCAGGTGGAGGTCCTCCCATAGACTGGGTGAGACAACATGGTGTTACACCCAAGTGCCGCGGATGCCAGGAAGGCGTCAGCTCGAGCAGGCATTCCCAAAAGTGTGTGAAGAGATACCAAAAATGGTTGCGTGATTCCATCGATGATGCTCTGGAGGCATTAGATGAAGGACCGAAGGTCGACCGAAGACCTGAGGAGCTAATTGGAGAAGACCCATACGATGATGACGAGCAAATGAAGCCGAACAAGCGAACACGCTTTGGAGGAGAGGAGGTCCGAGCGTTTGATCCTGAGCAAGCAGGAGTCGGAGACCTGGAGATCCCGGAGATATCAGCACCGGATGCTGACTGGAATGTGTCCGAGTACCAGCCGTCCGAGGCTGAGGATGACGATGTGGGAGAAGCTCCAGAGATGGGAGACGCTCCAGAGCATCCCCAGACATTCCATGAGGGGGTCCCAGTCCGATACCTGGAGGAATTGCTCGAGAGCGCCCACTACACACCACAACCACTATCTTGTTGTGACCACTACGACGTCGAAGCAGCATGTCACTTACTTGTTGGTCGGTCGAGCGTGGAGAAGTTCCCGTATGTTTGCTTGAACACAACAACACAACGACAGCACCACAAGCAACAGCAGTCGGTCGAGCGTGAAGTAGTTGAGTTGTTGAATCTCCAGGACCACCCATGTGTATGTTCTTCAGTTAAAGAGAAAAAGGAAGATGAGTCCGCAGGGGCGTACATGAGAATCCAAGACAGGACCCTGTGGGTGAATCGACCTCGAGCCAGCTACGACGACCTGGAAGGTTTCCAGCTGGACCCTGAAGAGACATGGCAAGGAATCAAGAAAGAAGTGAATGCACTCGATAGTCTGAAAGTTGGTTATGCAAGATCAAAGAGCGAGATTGATGAATACCGCAAAGCCAACCCAAACTGTCGGACGGTCAAGTCCCGATGGGTCCTCACTCAGAAGGCCCCAGGACTAGTCCGAGCAAGGATAGTCGCTAAGGATTTTGCTCATGGCCGACCATCCGCACTCGATTTGGGGTTGAGTTCAAATACTGCGTCGGTGGAAGCCCTCAAGATCGTCCTTGCACGGGCGGCGAAGGGAAAGATGCGGGCTTACGGCCTCGACATCTCCACCGCGTTTCTCTTTGCGCAGGTAGTGGAACCAAGTACATTCGCGCTCGAGAGCGGCGAAACCGCGTACTTGATACTAGAGAAAGCGCTCTACGGTTTGCGTTCCGCCAGCCTTAGCTGGCAGCGACACCTGAACAGGATCGTATCTGCACTAGGCTTACAAGCGAGCCCGCTTGAACCGACGCTTTTCAGCGGATGGGTCAACCTTGAATCCGGATGGGAGTATATCATCATGTTAGCGTACGTGGATGATTTGCTCATTGTGTCTTCTACCGAGAAAGGGTTCGAGTACGTCCATGAAGCCCTGAGTTCAGTCTTGAAAGTCAAAGTGACAGGGAGGCTGATCGAAGATGGGCAGATGGAATTCCTCGGCCGTTTAATCCGTTGGGATGGACGACAAATCATGCTTGGGGTGAAGCCTGAGTATGTGAAGTCGGTCTTTACATCTTTCGGATGGGACATATCCACCGCGAAAGCATCCTTGACGACACCCGACATCAGGAGTATGTACGATGAGGAGAGTGTTGAAGAGCCTTCGAAGGAGCTGTCGAGTGAGGCCGCCTCACGATTCCGAAGTTGCCTAGGGAAGATAGGATGGCTCTGTCAAACTCGCTCAGATATAACGTATTTTCACTCCATGTTGTCACGCGGACAAAGCATGCCACGGCAAGTGCATGAAGATGCACTTCGCAAGTTCCTGCGATGGTTAGCAGCGTTTCCGCTGTTAGATCAAATCTTCCCGCTCGGAGATGGCAAGACCAATGAGGGGGAGAATGCCAGCCTGGTAGCCTATTGCGACAGCAATTGGGGCAGCGAGATGAGCGTAGCCCGGAAGAGCACCAGTGGCGGAGTGATCTACATCGCAGTGGACGGTCTGTGGTACTGCATAAAGGGGTACAGCCGCCTGCAAAGCGTTGTCGCACTCAGCTCAGCAGAGGCAGAGTTGTTTGCCATCGCCGAGGCAGCGAAAGAGGTGGCAGGACTTGCGCAATTGACGGCGCATATCTGGGGCACCCTCCAGAAACCCCACCGCGTGTACACTGACTCTGCCTCAGCTGGCAAATTGCCAGCATGGAGGGGCTACTCAGACGCATGCGGCATATAGACTTGAGGTTGTGCTTTATCCAAGACCGTGTCCATAGCGGCGAGTTAGCAGTAGAGGGAGTGGCCGGAACCGAGAATGTGAGCGATCTTCTCACAAAGAATTTAAATCGCCTCCAAACAGCAAAGCATACAGCAACCCTCGGACTAGAAGATGTCACCAACATCGATTTCCGAGAGGTCCCGGCAGTCAGGTCTTGCTTGTTGCTGTCTGGAGTGCTAGATTCGATACTCGGGCCGGACAACCTCGAATATGAAGCTTTCTGTCGGCTATGCGAACTCGAGACTGAATATTCAACTTTGCTGATCGAGTTTTGCACGAGTTCACGTTCGAATCTGTACCTGCAAGGAAGTGTGCACCAAGTATTTGTCCTGCCGATTACTCAAGGGGTTGACGGAACCTCAAATGACACCGTGGAGCGGGTCATGTCTGCAATGAACGTTGCGAGAGAATGGGGGATGAAGGTTGTTTTCTGGAGCAGCACTCCTTGTACCGGAGGTAGCCCATACCAACGGCGACACGAAGATCGGCCGGGCTATCAGGACCATCTACAAGCTTTATTCACGGTGCATCGCAAGCTCTGGCGGAGCTTCTTAGTGATGGTGAACCACCCGCAAGTGGGGGTATGGGTCATAGAATGGCCGCAGAGGTGTGCCTACTGGGGATGGGCAAGCACCCGTTCGTTTGCAAAGCAAAGAACCCATTACACTGGCGAAGTGCACGGCTGTGTTTCAGGCTTGGTAGGCAGAGATGGATTACCTATCCGAAAGATTTGGAAACTGATGTCGAACGATGAACAGTTTGTGCGAACAATGTCCGAAACATTTGCATGTACCTGCAAGGGAGATCATTCACGAAACTTTGATCTCAAAGCAACGCAGCACTATCCGCCAGCTTTCGCGGACGTCGCCCTGGAAAGCTTGCGACTGCGGTAATTCGGTTACTTTGCGAGAGATAGTCGACCTCCAGCGGTCTGAAGCAGTGCAGCGGTCTAGGACTGAGGAATGCGCCGGAATCCATGGCCCGGCGAGGAGCTTAGTTGACTTTGCGTGGAGCTTAGTTGACGTGACCAACAGTGAAACTCTTGGTCATGAGGGGGAGTTGATATATGTGACTGGCTCAAGATCTCGGCTCAACCCCGGTGGGGTGCACAGGTAGCAGAGCGGTAGCTGTGTGAACCAGCCTCGAGTCCCCTAACTGTTTTGGGTACCAGGCCTGCTTTTTCACAGCCTTCATTTGAGCCATGTCCAGAGCACCTGTGCAGTCGAGATCCTCACTGCCAGCAAGTGATGGGTTGGAGTCATCTCACCCAACTTGCTCTGCAGAGAGCCAGAAAGAAGGCACGGCCCGACTGGAGGGCGAAGCAGCCCGGCTTGGGGAACTCTTCCCTTATGCGAGTCCTCTTACAGCCGGCTGTGGAGTTTCTCCAGCCTTGGAAGACCAGGTAAGATGCTCGAGCAGCCTGGCAAATCCAGAGCGAACTTGGGCCCATAGAGCCAATTGTGGTCCCAGCCAAAGCAGGACTTTCCACCAAGCACTCTGCTTTCGCTGGCATCACAAGGGCCGGAAAGAGTGGCTGCTCCTCTCCGAGGACAGCAGCGTGTATTTTGTTCGCACCAGCAAATCCGGCAAAACAGTCCGAGCCGGACCCTGTGGGCAATGGAGATGCATGGAAGACCCAGCAGAGCTCCACGGGGGAACGGGAGGCGACCCGCCCGTGCAGTGGCTTCGCCTTTTGAACTTTAATTGCACTGGCTGTGGTAACATTCCAACCCATAACCTCAACTTCTTGCCCGGTCCTGGGAAAAGGCAACCAGCGATCTTGCATGGAGAGGATGGAAGACGCATCGAGCTCTACTGTGCCCTTTGTCTAGAAAGCTTCCTAGCGTGCACGTGGAGCTGGCCGAGTTTCGACCAAGCAGTTAGGAGACCGGTGTTTCTGGACTACGCTTCCCTTGCTAACTTGCGTCAGTTAGGTCACCAAGGTACGGAGCCCGTAGAACCTTTGCTGGCGCCGCTGTCTTCTGCAGCCAGCGCACATGGCTGGACCTTCCTTGAGGAAGGGTGTTCTCAGGATCTAGACTCCCCAGAAGAAGCAGGCAACAGTGATTGGCTAGTGTGTGGCTTTGAAGACTTGGAAGACGTCCCCTGGGAGGTCTGACCTAATCCGGCCCCAACCCACCCAAATTGCAGGAGCTATGCCCTGCCAGAATCAAGGGTGAGATGCTCACCCTCCGGAATCCCTTTGTCACGGGTGAAGCTTCTCCCCGTCCAATCAGCGACGGTCCTGTGAGTCCGTTCCCAAACTGAGAGTGCCATAGGGCACCACGGAGAATCTTGCATAGAATTGGATCATTTAATGATCGCATAAGGATGCAGGTTGTAAGAATGCAAGCAGAAGTGCTCAGTCCCGGCACGTACCCAGATCCATCCGTCGGAATATTTTCGCAGTTGTTCCGATGGACACCCTGCAGGACAGGCCGCCTCGATGCGGCTTTTGTTCAGCCTGACACCGGTTCGGCCCCTTTGCTCGGTCTGTGCAGCAGACCGCTGGACCGGGTTTTCGGGCTCAGGTGCTTGTGGGCCTTCCACAGGCCCAACACGGGGTTCTCGCAAACACAGCGCACGAAAGGATAACGTTAGAACCGCACCCTGAAGATCCTCACTGGTTGATGAGGGGAGGGAGGGCGCTGAGGTGTGGCAGGAACGGACGAGGATCCTAGTACGCCGACCGTATGAGGTTTAGGGCATTTCCCTGCATCAGTTTGGGGTTACCCGTGTTTGGCCTGTCGAGGATCTCCTTTGAGATTCCTGCAGGGTGCTGTTGTTTCTCTCCGGGTGGTGCAAGCCCATCTTGGAGGAAGCCTAGCGGCAGGCGTTGTTGTTAGGGACCAATGCTTGGCTGACGGACAGCCAGAGGCACCAGATTGTGGAGGTTAAAGGCTGTGGCTCGGTGCCTGAAAGCCTGCCCAACTGAGCTGCCCAAATCAACCAAGCCCTCCCTGCGTGCAAGTGGTATGGGCTCCTTGGAGCCGCTGAGGTTGAACCAGTTAGTAAGAGCGAGAAAGCTGGTTCCCCTCCCTGGTGAGTAAGTGCGAGAAAGCCAGGTCAGCAAACGGGGCTAACAGGAGCTCAGTGCTGCTGCGGCATGAGTTCCTGGGGCCTAGGTTAGTAAGGGCGAGAAAGCCTAGGCCTGTGCCGGAGGTTGGCGACTTTGCCAAGCCACTTGCGTTCAGTTTAGTACAGGCATTGCCCATGTATCGGTTCCAGACCTTCTGCCTTTTCTGAGTGAGCCGGAAGTGGGTGAGTTTCTCCCCTGTACTGGCAGGGCTGATAGGGCAGGCAGTACAGACCAGGCAGTTCAACCTGCAGAACATTTTGCCTAGGGCTTTGTACAGTGCCAAACCAGTGAGTAGCCGTAGGCCGCCGAGCTTCTCGCGCTGGTTAGGCCCTTTTTCTTCTCTCGGTGCTCCCTGCACATAGTACGGCCGTGTCAAGCAGGCCAAGGACACCTCGAGAGTCCCTTTTCCGTGCATAGTTAATACCTACCGGAACTCCGGTTCCGAAGAGCCTAACCTGGCTAGCGACTCAGGCCGCTTTCGAGTGATATATGTGACCCTCCTAGTTTCCCAGTTGACACGTGATGTGCACTTGAGTTGTCTGCTATGAGTGTGAAGCATAGGCACAAGGACATGTCAGGCAGTGCAGATTTCTTTTGGCTTGGTGAGACCTTGTTTTGAGTGGGAAGAACCGTTTTCTGTTCGTTTTCTCGAAACTCGTTTGTCGGGCCTGGTATTTGGTGACCAGAAGTGACTCAAGCCAGTTTAGGTCTGCACAGAGCTCAGCAGAGCACCTAAGAGGTGCTAGGAACCTACCCACAGTGTTTAGGAGTAGAAGTTCCATGGCTGAGTGTTTTCACCTGAAGTACCTTTGTTTTCCCATGTCTGGCAGACAGTGGTTGAAGCTGGAGAGCCGTGCTCGCATTGGCTCAAGACGAGCGGAGCTCGAGAAGCTGTGAACAGCGCAGTGAAAAGAGTCCGCACTTCGTGCTGTGAGGGTTGAGTGTAGTCTTGACCTGAGGTCCCTTAGGCCCCGTAGCTGTGCCACGAGTTTCAACGCTCTGAGAGCAGAAGACACTGTGATCTTTGGCCTAAAAGTATAAAATCAAACACTTTGACTTTGAACATCAGACTTTGATCAAATTTGACCCTTCAGAAGGGACTTGAAGCCCCCTTCAAGAATTGTTTCTCAAGCCCCCCTTGAAGCCCCTTCGAAAGCCCCCTTGAATTGAATTTGAGAAAGCCCCCCTTCTCAAGCCCCCCTTGAAGCCCCTTCGAAGCCCCCTTCAAATTGAATTTAAGAATTCTGCGGCTCATAATTCTCGAAGGGGGCTTGAAGCCCCTTCTCAAGCTCCGCTTGTTCGTCCTCAAATTCAAGTCTTCCCCTTAAGCCCCCTTTAAAAAATTCAAAAAGATCATACCTGACTCACTGAGTGTATGTGACCCAGGCAGCTTGGAACTGAGAAGCGTTGGACTACGGCCTTGTGCGTCCGCCTGCACGGCAAACGTGCGATGCGCCGTATGTGCCTTAAAGAATTAGAAAAAACGAGGATAGCTGACGCGCGGCCGATGCCGGCAAAGCGACCGTTTGACCAATTGTTTTTACAGAACCGAGCAGAAAGTGGGAGAAGCATTTTTTTTTGCACATAAGCTGGGAAGTGGGCAGAAAGCGATTTTAGATCTTCGAACATGCACAGTGAGTATAAGTTACAGCAAATATAAGCTACAGTTACAGAGGCACAGGGAGGGCCGCCCCGATTCTGCTCAAACACCTTGGCGGGCACCTTATCAGAGCTGCAAGCTCAAGGGTTTCGCTTGGAGCCTCTGCCGCATGTTGTCTGTTTATTGTCTAGTATCAGGAAGCGGGGGACAAAGCAACTAAATACCTAGTGGCTGCTGGGTTAAGCGGTTTCGATTCTTCCCTCCACCAAGAGGCAGCAAATTTTCCTTGATACCCATGAGCATGCAGCTGGCAAACAGCTGGCAGATCAATTCCAAGGCTTCTGCCAGCACCCGAGTAGCGCAGTGGCAGCCGAGCCGAACACTTCTGGGCGGCAGCTACCCTTGACTGGCCTGACGTCAAGTCCACTGGCCACATTGCATTCTATTGGGCTGTCGGGTTCTTGCGCTTTAGTGCAGGTCTTAACGTCTTGCACCCACTTGCCGCACGTGCCACTAGTGGACGCCAATATTGTGCCTCGCACGGGACCAACGGTTCAACTGTTACAGGCGTTCAGTGAGCTGCCGCCAGCACAAGCGGTGGATGGCGTCTTGCAAGCACGCGGACTGGCGCCGGTCAGTCCTTATTTTCTCCGTTCTATAAACCAGTTGTGCTTGCTAGCGGTATATCCGGAGGCTTCAAAAGGCTGCGAGCTTCACTCCACGCTTTGTTTTCTCAGGAGTGCCGGAAACTCACCAACGTCCACTTGAGAAAACAGCTAACGATGCACAAAAAAGGTTGGTGGGTGGGACCAGATTACCCCTATGACAGACCGAAGCAACGCTTTACCCCAAGAAAAGGTTGGAAGTTCGTGGAAGCACACCAAATCGCTCCGGTCATCATCAACATAATGCAAATTAAGAAGTGGCCTGCACGGAGAAAACTGATACCAAACAGCTTTTTTGCCGCCCATGCAAAACATGACTGTGCAAATGTGATTAAAGAAGCCCAGATGGGCCTGCTGCAAAAGAGATGCGAAACAAGTGAGACTACCTGTCACAGTGCGGTTTTAGCTACGGCCCGTCCCAAGAGCCCACTTTTGGTTTTGAATGTTCTTCTGAGACGAGTCCCAAAGTCTGGAATAAGTGTGGAAACTTCACTTTCTCGCTAGCAAGCACCACTCTAGAGCCAAAATGACGCACGAACATAGTTTACAAAACACACACGAAAAGTACACGACACGTTCTATTCACTATAGTTGTGCTTGCTAGCGGCCTGCTGCGGTATAGCCGGAGGCTTCAAAAGTGCGTGCGTTAATTTTGCAAAAGCTCCGACGTGCCTTCCAACCTTAAGATTCCAGCTTCTGGCTGTTCCAATAGTTCTGCTTCACAGAGAGATTGGCGCGCCAGCTGGTTGCGCATTCAGCCTCAACTTAAGTCTGTTGGCAGCTGTTGATTTGCCAGGATTGGACCTCTGTGCCAGTCGGAAAAGAACGAGACCCTTTGAGTGCAGAGAGTCGATGGCAAAGATTTGCCCAAGTCGTGATGCTTTGAGCGCATGGCACCACAAATGGGTTGAGCGCCGCAACATTTCCCAGGCGGGCGCAATTGGGCCTGCGCACGGTCGGTGACGCAATCAACTTGTTCCAATGGGCAGACAAGAGCCGATGGCAGACTTCATCAGCTTCAAGGAGCTGCTTCTTCCAGTGCCATGTCACAGAGCCCGTGGCAGCACATGAAGAGGCTCCAAGCTCTGGAGATTTACAACCTTTGTCACGTCACGTGTTGTTTCTTTCGTGGGGTTCCGTTAGAAGTGCTGCGTACAACCAGCAGGCCACAAAGGCCCCAGCGCATGCGATCCCTTACAACTCATCCACTTGTTCTGGTTGAAGCAAGGCTTTTTAAAGCATAATGGTTGCTTGCGTTGGTTCGCTGTCGTGGACGGGCAAGGTGGGTGTTTGCTTGCTTGCGCTAGAGCACCTTTGCCAGTAAGAGCGAGAATGCAGCAAAGATTTGTGTTAAACAACAGCAAGCCTGCCTCTTTCCCGCCAGCGTAAACTCTTTTGCAACATTGGAGTGCGCTGCGCAATCCTGCCGTGCTGGAAACCTTTCCAGCAGCCTGCCTGCAATCCACGACCCGACAATCGATTTGCCTCAAGCTCTTTAGAGCTCTGCAATACCTGGACTTGGAAGCAATGCTGGGCAGCAATGCCCTGCAACTCGATCGTGCTTCTTATGGACTGCGTCGGGCACGGCTTCCCACTGCACAGTACATCGTTCTTTGCTGTGGCAGATATCTCAAGCGTTGGTAACGCGCTGCGCTGTGTTACAGCGATCCGGATTACTGGATGGGCCCTTTTGTTGGCATTTGCCCCCCGCCCTGCGTCCTTGTAGCTTGTCAGCAACTTCCAGCAGCTCTCATGCGTGGAACGAAAGACCCGAGCTGTCACCTTCAGTGTCCCTTCCAGTCCGTAGCAAAGCGTGTGAATCCGCTTTGAAGAAAAGTTGAGCCAATTCGTGCATCGCAGCCGGGGCCCTGGTCGGTTTCCGCCGACCTTGGCGTTGCACACGGCGATCGGGTTGCCTCCCTTCTAGGGACGCCGAACCAGTGCACCCCATTTCCCTGGTTGGAGTGGAGTGGGGTGTGCAGTTGTGCACGCTACCAACCGGCAGCTAAGAGGTGGCCACATGGGGTTGGCGAGCCGCCGGAACTTTGGACTCCCGCGAGCACAGGGCTGTTGCACGGGGAGTCTGCCTCGATTGCTGTCTCCATAGTGGCTTCACTTGCTCGCACTGGAACAAGGCGTAGGCTGCGCGCGCGGACGTGAGGGCGGTTTTTTTAGGCATTGGCTGGACTTTCGCGCCTGGAAGATTTGAAGACTTCAGCTTCCTCAATTGCAGGCGGTTTGAAGCTGTTGCGGTCTGGTATCTCCATTCCTCTGTCTTGCGCATATTCCACTTGGTTTGCAACATGCAAATGACGCAACCGAGCCAGTCGTTCATCAGAGATTTCGTCGTGGGAAAATCTGCAGCCATTAAGAACACCTCCCTTTGAGGTAACTATAACAGACATTGTGAAATCCTTCATCCGGGAAGCATTGTCCCAGGATTTGCCAACCTCACGAGTCCCTTCTAGGACAGCATTGTCATCATGGATATACTTACAGGCAGCTCCGTATTTGCAACCATCATTATTTGCCCCGTAAGACAGACACGGCTGTTTCTTTGACTCCACTGACGTAGGCTGACCTTTTGACGCACCCTTGCCATAATTGAACTTGGCACGGAAGGCTGCGTCCTCCCGTTCCTCCTGCGCATCGTCCACAACTCCTTCATCAGTCGGAGGGCCGCCAATGTCCCCATCCTCATCTCCAGCATTATTGCTGGTCTCTGATTCAGCTGGACCTCTTTCTGGCCGCCATTCTGGCCATCCTTCACCAACGACGGTGCTCAAAGAAGGAACAATCGCTTCCATTGCGGCACGTCCCTAGATCGTAGAACTTGCACAGTTTTGTGAACCCTTTTGACAAAGGTTTCGACGTCATGCAAGGCTTTTTGCACTTCAAGGGATCCAGGTAAGCTTTTATTGGTCTTCCCTCTTGCAGCCGTTTTGCTTCAATCGCATCATCAATCTCCTGCAAAAACTTCTGCGAATCCAACCACAGCTCGAACCAAAATTCATCATCACCCTTGTCCAGTACCTTCACCATCGCCTCGCCCGTAGCCGCTTCACTGTATATCCTTTTCTGGCGTGCCAGGTCGTAAAGCGCGTTGTAGTACTGCTCACGGGAATAACTCCCTTTCTTCCAACCTGCATTTTCGTCACCATTGGGTGTCCAACCTTCTCCAAGCAACATGTTGTAAGCTTCACGAGCTTCACTTTCTAACAGTGCAGAGTCTGCCACCAACTCTTTAACATCTTCCAGGCGGCGATCCAGCAACACCCCAGTGATCTTGCCAAGGTATTCCTTATCTGTTAGTGCGTTGCCAAGAAGCACTCTATAGATTCTTTCTCCGCAGAGTTGCTTCTGAACGCCTTCATCTGTAGTAAAGAGGCGTCCGCTTTAAAAAAAAAGCTTCTGAACGCCTTCATCCCATTCTTCAGGAGACATCCATTTGTTGGCAGACCACCCGTAGCATTGCCACTCTTCCTCCTTCCAGTTCCATTGACCATCGAAGGAGTTTTGGTCCCATTGACCAGCATACCATGAATGTTGCCACCACGTACCCGAAGCACTGTACTTCCATTTGCGCAGTACTGAGGAAGAGACCTCACTTTCATCGTCTTCCAGATACAGGCAGGTGTCCATGACCAAGGTACCATCTTCTTCCACTTCTTGCACTACCGCTTGCACCGATCCTGAACTGACGCGCATCTGTCCCTTTCACAGGAGTCACAGGAATGAATCAATACATTCAGATCACCATGATCCAAATAAACTCCATCCACATTGATGCAGCAAGCAGTTCCAATGAGCGTCTCTCCCTTTTGATAGCAGCGCTTGTCATGTGAAGCTGGGGCTGGCCGGATGGATCCGCAAATGCTAGCGCTCACCAGAAATAAGCGTGCAAGTGACGGCTCGTCTGGTGCAATCACCCGGGCATGTGAAAAGTGCGAACAAACTGACGATCAAGAGAGCCTGCGGGCTCACAATTTTTGGTCCCAAAAAACTATTGGCTACCAACATGGTCGGGCACACTCCCTTTGTCCTTGGGGAAGGGGGTTTTTATTGGCTAAAAGTTTGCCTTCTGTGTGCGCCTCTTTTCGGCTGGCATTGCGTCCCCTCAAGGCTGCAGCTTGTGTTGCCACCTTGTGCGCGGTTTTCCAGTTGCATGATTTACCCTTGTGGCAGCTTTGGTTTGCATTGCACAGATCGCTCCCTTCCTGTCGTTGGATGATCACGCCATTTGCCTGGCTGGAATGCGGTGATCATTTTATCTCCAAGTTTTTGACAATTTTGAAGATTTGAAGACAAATAATGGCACTCAAGTGACTTTCCAGAACAAGTGGAGCTTTGAATGGGCTTGGTTTGGTTCCACTTTCCATTTTTCAAAGCAGGAACGTGTGAATCCATTCTTGCTCAGAAAATTTCCTTTATGGTTTGTTAATCCAATGTTAGCAAGAAGACAAAGGTGCATGAAGTTTTATTAGTTATGTGAGATTTTCATAAAGAATGTAGATCTTTCTTTCAATAGGCAGTAACATTGGCTGCAAAGATACTATTTGTTAAGTGCCACTTAGTTACGAGATCAGCAGTATAAGCATGATCATAGATCCTCTTTCCGAGAGAAAGCTGTTTCGAGTTTTCAGCATTCTCAAAGATCAGACCGGTCTAGATACTTTTGATGCCAAAGACCACCATAAGAAGAATGATGTTGAGAAAGTTCTGAAATCTCGAACATTTGTTCCAAAAAACCCATGACGCGCCTTCCTGCAATGATTTTTGCTGTCGGGGATCTCTACTTCGTCTTCGTCGTGAACTGAGGGGCCTGTTTCACAATTAAGATTAGGACGTCTTTTGTTTTGTTGCTGTTTGGTTGTTTCGCGCTGCTGCGGTGTTGGCGTTGCCGTTGCTTGTTTGCTCTAGCTATGTTTCGCTTCCGACCCGACCCACAAGACCGGCCTACTGAGCTGCTGACGTAGTAGAGAGGCGCCCACCATACCAATCTTGCTTGTGCCCATGCCCACTTCCCTTTGGCCACCTCTCTGAGGCGATGGGGCAATGTGCCAATGCGCCCATCGGGGGAAGATGCGGATGCTCTGAGCTGTTAACATCTCAGTCGGTGCTTGCGAGAAGGTAACTGTCTGCGGACACTACCTGGTGTAGCCTCTCCCTGGGGGAGGGGGTCTTTCGCTTCTTTCCGCTGGCATTGCGTTTTCTTGAGGCCGCGGCTTGTAGTTGCCACGCATGATCCACCCTTGAGGCAGCCCTGGTTTGCGTTGCACAGAACGCTCCCTTTGCTGTCCTTGGATGATTATGCCATTTGCCAGCCTTTTGCTTGCGGCTTGCGTGCCTCTGCCCATCTGCGCCCGCCGTGAATTTGCCCCCGAGCTTAGGGAACTGTGCGCCTTTTTGACTGAGCACTCTCTGCATGGCCCGTGACGCACTTGCCTGCCACGCATTTGGCTGCCGGGTTCTCTACTTCGTCTTCGTCGTGAACTGAGAGGGGCCTGTTTCACCCTTAGGATTAGGACTTAGGACGGCTTTTGATTTGTCGTTGTTTGGTTGTTTCGTGTTGCTGGCAGTGTTCTGCCGTTGTTTATTTGCTCTAGTTGTGTTTCACTTCCGACTCAACCCACAAGACCGGCCTACTGTGCTGCTGACGTAGTGTAGAGGCGCCCATTTCAAAAAAAAAGAGCAGTGGAGACAATGTGGCAGCGTTTAAGGTGTGTTCTGGAGAGCCTTCTGGTCTCCACAGCCATCAGCGCTTTCGCCTCTAACGCTCTGAGCGTTGCAGTTAGAGCGCGAAGACGTTGAACCAAACTCAATCTCCAAGTGCAGCAGATTCAGGGGGTGGAATTTAGAATAAATCAAATTAAATAAATTATGTTGAACGGCAATATTTCAATCTACTCTTGATGGAATCATGTCACTGCGTCTCGATATTGGCACTCCAGTCAGTCTGGGCTCTTCTTTTTTCTAGTTTCCTTCTTTTTGCTTTGAGCTTTGAACCGCCTAAGTGCGCCTCGAGTGGCGCGGCACTGGAACAAGGCTTGGACAACGCGGGCGGTAACAGCAGAGTGGCGGCCTGCAGCTTTTAGTCTTTCGGCCGCTTCTCAACCTGTTTGGGATCTTTTTTTTTCCTGAATGCTTTGCAGAAGGGTTCCCGTTTTGAAATTAGGGGGTTTGTTGGAAGGTTGCCAAATCGTTGACGGCGGTCCGAACGTGAAGCTACTTCCCGCGGTGTTCCGATCTGTAAAGCTGGTGGTCCGTGGTGGCGGTTCGTGGTGGTGGTGGTGGTCCGTGGCGGTGGTCTGGCGATCGTGGTGGAGTCCGTCGTGGTTGTCTCGTGCGGTGGCTTGTGGTGGTGGTGCCTCGTGGTGGTCCGTGGTGGTCCATGGTTGGTGGTGGTGGTGGTTTGTGGTGGTGGTGGGTGGACCGTGACGATGGTGGTGGTGGTGGTACCCTGGTGGTGGTGGTGGTGGTGGAAATTGGTGATGGTGCTTGCCTTGGTGGTGGTGCTAGTGGTAGCGGTGGCGGTGGTGGTGGCTGTGGCGGTGGTGGTGGTACGTGGTGGCGGTGGGGTGAAGGTCGTGGTGGCGTGTGGGTGTGTGGGATGTGGGTGGGTAGGATGTGGGTGGGTGGGTGAATGTGGGTGGGTGGGTGTCGGGTGTCAATGATCCGATTGAACCGCGCGAAGAAAAAACGTCTTTTTCCGCCCGCGTGCCGACGTTTCGTTTACATTGCGTTATTTTTATGTTTTAGGTGACAGCTTTCCGCGTTCGGGTTCGTGGCTCCCATCAGGTTCTTGACCCTTAGAACCCTGCCAGCCATGGCTCCTCTGGCCTTACTAGTTGACTCAGTTGACAGCTCCAGTGTACCTTCTGAGCAGGTTGAACCCAGGTTCTCGAACCCAGGTTCGAACAACTCACTAGTTTGCCCAGAGTTCAGGTTCGAACCCGGGTTTAGAGTCTGGGGTTCCATCTTGGGTTGCAACCCCATGAGTTTTTTCCGCGTTTGGCGATTCGCCATCTTGGTGTTTTGGGTTGTGAAACCATGTCCCTGTGCTGGCACTATGGTGCAGGACCCCTTGGTCCTTTCTAAGGTATAGTGTAGGACAAAGAACCTCCTTATGTTAATACTCTTTGGGATGCCACCACAGGCTGGAAGCCTCTGCCTTAGAGGTTTGTGACCTCCTGCTTGGGCTCTCCCCTCAAGGACTGGCCTTTTTTCCTCTGCTTTGCCTAGGTTTGTGGCTCTGGAGGTCCTCTTGGCTCATGGCTGCATCTTCACGCTTTGCCTCCAGAATGACCACTCCTTCCGAGGCTTTTGGTTGCCTGCTCCCAGAAGCTTGATGTTGGGAGGCAGGCTCCTCCTGATCAGGCTCAGTGCTCTTGTACAGTTAGCGCGTAGGCTTGGTGTAGCCGACGTAACTGAGCCCTTTGGGCAGGCAGCTCGCGGCTGTAGGGTGGACAGCTGTCCCCCACAACCCTCACAGATCCACAGCTGTCTCCCCCAATGTAATTTCAGAAAATGTGTAGCGTGGACCCCTTTCACGTGGACCCTTCCTTGCTGTGTGCACTCATTGCTGGCAAGGGCTTTCAGGTCCCTATTCTTGGTGTGTGTGTGAGTTTTAGCTGGCGTTGCCCACATCGGAGGTTGAGACCTTCGGCTTGTGTGTGACCAGTTGTTGAAACCGCCCCTCCAATGTTGGAGCCAATCCTTTTCTTGCATGGTCTTGCGCCGATGTCAGTGGCCGCAACCCCGTTGAACTTGAGGTTGGAACCGGGGTTCAAACCCGGTTGGAGCTTGGCTTTGAACCTGAGTTGGAACCTGGGTTCAATACCCAGGTTTGAATAGAGAATAACCCCCCCTCGTTCTTTTGTTTCGTTTTATTGCGCAAGAGCATGAATCAGAGGGTAGAGAATTTTAATTTGAATAATAACAAAGCAGAAGAGAAGACAATTACTTTAAATTCCGCTACATGTGGCGCCGAATGTCCCCTGTCTGTGTGTGTGTTAGAAGTTTTACAGTGGATACTGTTTTGAATGCCTCGCGGCGGTTGAGAAAAATATCAGGAAATTCCGATGAGTGACGCATCTTGTTTATGAATAATGTTGCACTCGGTTTAGTATCCAGGGCTGCTAGGGCTCTCGGGGCCACCCCCCCACCCCCAAACACTTTTGGGGTTTTCGCCCACCCGTAAGTCTGGCCTGGGCGGTCGTAAGCTTTCAGGCTTTTTGGCTCCCTGGCCAGGGGGGGATGCAGATAAATGGCGATAACCGAAACAATTAGAACGATGGGGGCTTGCAATGAAATTTTTAAACGGAATCCAAATAAAGCCGGACTCCGCAACATTCCGGAGCCTCTGAATCAAAACTATTTTTCGCTTTGGCTCCCCGGCTGCAGGTAACTCTTGGCAAGTTTTCCGGATCTTGCCAATATACCGGGTAACGATATTGAGCCGGGTGCAACATTATTCAGCATTCATTCTTAATGGCAATGCGAATTATGATTTACGATTTGAGAAATTTTCTATCTACTAATTATTAATTATTTCTGATTAAGTATTTTGTGCTAAGTACTAAGTACTAAGTATTACTGACTGATAATAAGTTGAATTATTGAGTACAAAGTATGATATAATTATCAATTACTTATTACTACTTAAATTTTTGATTATTAGATATTAGTCGCTCATTACTAATTATGAATTACGAATCACTCCTTCCTCAGCAATCAGTAGTAACGAATTATGTATTCATCAATAATGATAGTGGCCCATATCTTCGCTTGTATTTTAAACTTGTGAATTTGTTTATTTTCTTGCGCCGTAACTTTGAAGCAAGGCTGTGCTGAAAACAAATTGTTTGGTGGCACTTCCTGATTTTTAAAACCACTTAAAAGGTCCGGGAAGAGCGTAAGGTTAACTGGTTAACTAGAGAACGGTTGTCCCGAAAGCATTGTGGAGCCACGATTAAAACCTCACTAATTTATGAACTGATAAACACGCAATATATACCAAATTCGTCACATCATGCATTCAGGCATCGTCCATCACAACATCAATTCACGCAACGATAACGAAGAATCTTTTCGAACACCAACCCCGTTGTCACGACACACAAAAACATGCAGAGGGTTGGCGTTCACGCCGTCACGACACGCCGGGAACACGCAGAGGGTCGTCGTTATTGCGTCTCGACAGCACAAAAACACGCAGAGGGTTGGCGCCCACGCGATTATGGACATGCGCCGAGCGCGAAAAGGGTCGTCGTTTTGCGTCTCGACGATGCAAAGCAGCATGCAGATGGTTGTCACGACATGCGCCGAACACACAGGGGTCGTCGTTTTTACATTTCGACTTCGCCAAAACACGCAGAGGGTTGGCGTTCACGCGATCACGACACCCCGTTTTTTGCATTTCGACAACGCAAAAACATGCCGAGGGTTGGCGTTCACGCGATCGTGGACACGCGCCGAGCACGCAGCGGTCGTCGGTTGTACGTCTGCGCAACGCAAAAACACGCAGAGGGTTGGCGTTCACGCGCCCTTCTTAACCAGGCGCGGTGGCTCCCGCCAACCCTACCCCGTAGTTGAAAACATATCAGTTTTGATATGTTTTAGGAGGACAACCCACGAAATCCATCACGCCGTCCATCCAGGCATTGCCAGACATCATCCGTCACGCCATTCATCACGCCATCCATCACGACATCCATCACGAAATCGAAAGCCACCTCCGCTCACGACATCCATCACGAAATCGAAAGCCACCTCCGCTGAAAAACCCTCCGCCATGCCTTCGGGAAAACACATAAGCAATCCACGACCGCATAGTGTGTTGGGCATGCTGTTGAGAGATCCATTGCACTGACAAATGTTGTGGATTGATTAATAAACAACTACAACTAAGAATTAACTAAGCCCTTTTCCAGTCAAGTGCACTCAATGACATGATGATGTTTTGCGGCTTTCCAGTCCAATAGGTGCGAGAATTCAAGAACAGGTGCGCACGACGCCGTAACCACCGCTTGTTAGACTACCACGTCAAGATGGTGTTTCACCCCCTGTCTTGCATGGGCCAATTGATTGTCACTTCAACAAGTTTTTTTGATCTTTCTTCCCTCATGCAGCGTCAACGTGTCGAAACAGACAGGTGGGAACAGTGGAAAATGAAAGGGTAACATACAACTTGGTTAAAATTCATGAAAAACACCAACGCGCAACAACCGAAAGCCACGACAAATGTTTGCTTCTTAAGGGAGGCCGAATCCAAACTGACGGCTGCTATCTTCAACGCCTGGTTGTGCGAATGCACTTGGGGAGCGTTGGATTGATGAGGCTGTCTGGGCTTGCTCGCTCTCCCTGGGTGTAGCGATGTGCAGCGAGCTCAGGCTTTTTCTGCAAGCTTTCTCTCGCCCTGGCACATTCTGGAATCGGGAGCTTCGACCGAGACCCGCCGCTCCACAGCGACGTCCTGGCAAGCCTGTCGTCAGCCGAGTGAGTGGCCTTCGTTCTAAGCCGTGGGCATGTGCGAGTGCAAGACGAGTGTGCTCAACGTGCTGGGTTGCTCCGCAGGGCTAAACTAAACATTGGGTGGCCCAGACGAAATTTTGTTTGCCAACGGGCTTGTGCGTGCCGCGCGGAGCAAAAAGAGGTTTGTTTGTTGTCTTGCGAAAGGTAGCTTTAGTGTGCGACCACAGACGGCTTTGGGCAACCAGGAGTGGTGCTTTGAAACATGTGTTGCATTGGGACTGCGTATTGGCTGCAACAACTTCGTGCCCTCCTGGTCGAAGAAGTTGGGCAAACCTCGCACTCTAACCGACAGCCGCATGGGATGGGCCAAGTGATGTTTCATCACAATTTTTGACGATGCCAAGTCCATGGGCGTTGCCGCACAGGTGTGGGCTGAACCCAAGCTGTGGGGGCGATGGTTTGGGCGATCACGCATGGGCATGCCCATGGATGTTTTGTCCGGCAGGCCAAAATCGCCGAGCGTCGTGGTGCGCAGCCGAAAGTCAAGACGATTACCCCGCCAATGGCTTGCGGAATTTGGACTAGTTCTTTACTTCGCTGCTTAATTTTTATCTTTAAAGAGTACTGAAAGTCGCTTCCTGAAATGACGCTGCAGCATTCGCGAGGTTGCTTTGTCACAGATGCCTGTGCTGACGGTTGAGGCGCAACAGCTCCTTGTTCAGCCGTTGGTTCAAGTCGGCCTTGCAGTCTCGGGCGGCGCTGGTGTTCATTATGTCTACCGAGAGTCTCCTTTAAAAAATTGCCCCTACAGACTCTAGTTTTAGGACTCCACCTGTGACAACGTGATGAGCAGAGTCGCTTAGCATAGTCTCCGCTGCATTGGGCCCTACCGCGAAAGTTCTCAACACTCCTGGTTTCAT